>JAXIVJ010009064.1:25000-52706 GCA_036785665.1 Chirona hameri
TAGATGCGCCTCATTAAGAGCTTTCGAATGCCGCCTTGCGCGTCTCGCTGCGAACATTGGTTCCGGAGATAACGATAACGACAGTCAGAGCCATCTATTGGTAGGCCGACGAACTATTCCCGACCGGCTATTTCCCAATCTGACACACCATGATTTGCACTGTTACCAGTTGTTTGTTACAGATCGGTGCATACCTATGTATACAGTTAATGTTATCATATCACTATTGAGTGCTGACCAAGGGCATAGGCAAGGGGGAGAGGGGGCAAGAGGCCATGCCCCCCCCCCCCCCCCCCTGGAGGCCAGGCGGATCCCTCTGGCGACCGAGCGAGGGCCCCCTGGGGCCGAAGGCTCCAGTGTTTTGGATGGTGTCAGGCGCCCGCAAAACGCCTTACGTCGCATAAAAAACGCCCAAGAACCTAACAAAATCGTAACACGAATAAATAACAGCACTTGCTTGTCTGTTAAAGGCATGTATATGTAAATACGTACAAAAGAGCCCCAGCCAGTGTGGAGAGGGCCCTCTACCAGCTTTTAAAGGGCCCTGTCGATCTGCAGATGGCCCCTGCCAGCATTTAGAGGGCCCAGTCGGCCTTTATATGGCCCTGCCGATATGTAGAGGGTCCCTGCCGATTTGGAGAAGGTCCTCTGCCGGCCTTTAAAGGCCCCTGCCGATCTGTATATCGACCTGCCAATCTGTAGAGGGCCTCTGCCGGCATTTTGGGGGCCCTGCCGACCTGTAGAGGGCCCTCTTCCAGGCTTTATGGGCCTTGTCAATCTGCAGTGTCCCAGCCAATCTGTAGAGTGCCCTTTGCTTGCCTTTAGAGGGCCCTGCCGATCTGTAGAGGGCCCTCTGCCGGCCTTTAGATGACCCTGCCAGAATGTAAAGGGCCCTCTTCCAGCCTTTAGGGACCCTGTCGATCTGCAGAGTGCCCCAGCCAATCTATAGGGGGCCCTCTGCCGACCTTTAGAGGACCTGCCGGCCTTTAGAGGCCCTTGCGGCCTCTAGAGGGCCCTGTCGGCCTTTAGGGAACCCTGCTGGCATTTAGAGGGCCCTGTCGACCTGTAGAGGGCCCTCTTCCAGCCTTTATGGGCCTTGTCAATCTACAGTGTCCCAGTCAATCTGTAGAGAGCCCTCTGCTGGCCTTTAGAGGGCCCTGCCGTTCTGTAGAGGGCCCTCTGAAAACCTTTAGAGGGCCCTTCCAGCATGTGGAAGGCCCTGCCGACCTGTAGAGGGCCCTCTTCCAGCATTTAGGGGCCCTGTCGATCTGCAGAGTGCCCCATATAATATATAGAGGGCCCTGCCGGCCTTTAGAGGGCCCTTCCAGCCTTTAAAGGGCCCTGTCGGCCTTTAGAGGGCCCTGTCGGTCTTTAGAGGGCCCTGCCGATCTGTAGATCGCCCTGCCAATCTGCAGAGGGCCTCTGCCGGCATTTAGAGGACCCTGTCGACCTGTAGAGGGCCCTGCCGACCTGTAGAGAGCCCTCTAACAGCCTTTAGAGGGCCCTGCCGATCTGCAGATGTCCATCTGACGGCATTTAGAGGCCCCTGCCGATCTGTAGAGGGCCTCTGCTGTCTTCAGAGGGTCCTGTGGTGGTAGAGGTGGTCTGCCGGTCGAGCCCCGGTGAGGCTCTTGAAGGAAGACCAGTCAAAGTTCTCATTGTTTTTCAGTGTATGCTAGTAACATCTGAGCGGAGTGCAAGGCTTTGACAATGTACGAGTATTAACCCGACATTGGTTGGGGTCTCAGCAGAACGCCATTAGCTGGGTGGGGGGGGGGGGGGGGGTCCCCGCCCCCGGTTATCTTCCGAACCAATAACCGCAGCGTTGACCTGCAGAGGTGGCCAAAGATCTCGTCTGGACACACATCCGGACAAACACGTTGGCCCGTACTTTCCTGAGCTACCCTCCAGTGGAAATCTTCGAATTATGAAGAAAAAACATGTAAACATGTTTCTCATCCTTCTACGATTTTTAATTAGAAGCGCCTCGAAGAGACAAACACGATGGCGTTAAACATTAGTGCCTTATCTTCATTAGGTAACAAGTTATTTACGAAAAACTGTTTTGCTAAAAACAGTTTAAAAAAACATTTGATGACTTCTGCAACCTAAAATATTGACCTGAGCTCAAATTTCAGGACACAAATGGCGATTGCATATTTCAAGAGCTTTCGATTGTTTTTTGTTCTCGTTTGTTCTTAGTTATCATAGTTCCCGAGATATTTGGGGGTTTCTGGAGCGAAGTCCTAAAACTGGAAAATCTGACCTTTGATGACCTCTGGTGACCTCAATATTGACCTGACCTAAAAAAAGACAGAAATACCTTCGATAGAGCTTGTCTCGAGCTATCTAACGCCGTTTTCCTGAGGGCAGCACCGGACAGATGATAGGAATTATGGAGTTTGTGAAGAAGGAGAGTATGGTTGACACTGGTAAAAGCTGGAGAGTAATCAGTGTAGATTACATCTGTCTGGAGACCGTCGGCGATCGAGTCCCATAACTGCTTCACGAGGCAGGTTAGGTTTGTGGTGCAGGAGCGGCAAGGCAGCAAGCCATGCTGGGCCGGGAAAATCACAGGTGAAACATGGTGCATCAGCTGGTCACACGTGACACGCTCTAGGATTTTAGAACAAATGGACAGAAGCGACATTGGCCGATTATTACTCGGATCTTTCCGGCCGCCTTTTTTATGAACAGATGTGATATGAGCGCGTTTACATGCTGTCGGAAACTTTCCCTGTTGGAAAGATAAAAGGCAAATTTTGGTCAGAGGCACCGCAATCTCTTCCGCGCACTCTCTCAAGATTCGGGCACTGAGCCCGTGCTGTCCACAAACCTTGTAAACGTTCTGAGTCTTGAGCAGATTACAGGCAGTGTGATGAGTGACAGAGAACTCGCTTTGCACGTCAATATCGTGAGATATTACGTCCGGTAGCCTGTCAACAGTAGGGTTCGAGACTTTTGAGGCAAAAGCACGACTGAAACACTCAGCCCGCTCACGGTCCTCTGTCTCATCACGTAACATGGTGAACAATGTCATTATCACCAGAATTCTGGAGATGTCACAGACTAAAACTCTATGCACCAAAACAATTGCTTAAGGACCAGGCGATGTGGGGTGCAGTTAAATCTCGGATACAGAATCTAGATTTATGTCGACATTTGTGGCGCCGGGTTAGATGTGGCACAGTGCCTCTGCAGCCATAAGCCGCTGTAGCTCAGTGTGGTAAGATGCTTGTCTTTCATGCGGAGGGGGCCGGTTCGGGAAACGGCGACTCGTTGTTTAGTCACGAGCGAATCTTAGGCCGACCCGATCGGACTTAATGACGTAGACCTGTTTACTACTAGATCGGACTTAATGGCATAGGCCTGTTTACTACTCGATCGGACTTAATGGCGGGGTTAGGTTAGGTTAGGTTAGGTTAGTTGTACATAATCGAAACTTCCCAGAGTGTCGCCCCGGCCATCCAAAGCGTCGCCCGTGTATTTGGCCATCTTAAGCATAATCGCAACACATTTTCCCTACTTTATTTGTTATTTCACAAAATCTAACAATACTTTTCGGAATCGCACATTCTTAAACCGTTGAATAGGACCTGCCGCACCGTTTAAATAGCGATTTTCGTTCACTTAGGTCTGTTTGAAGCAGTATACTTTATGGTTTCTAACTACAAATCTTACAAATGAGATTTCTGTGACAAAAAAATAACTTAGGTTTTGATAGGTTTAGAGTAGGTAGGATAGAAAATGGTACTGATTTCAAAAATCACAACCTAACAAAACCTAAGTGAGCCATTCGCTTGGTTCTGGAATGTCTGACACTTCTGGTGAAGCCTATACACTAAGTATGCACTTCTGTACCGTGTTAAAGTCATGTCTAAAAACGAAATCTGGCATTAACGCCGAGCAAAATCTTGATAATTGTTTTTATATCGCCGTACATTTCTGGAAGCCAAATTTAATTTGAAATCGAATGGCTATCTTCGTCTTTTAATCAAAGTAATATTCCAGAAATTATTCGGGTTTTTGTGTTTTTTCCAAATACAAGTTGGTTTAATATGAAAGCCCTACTTGTTATAATGCAAAACTTTCATAACACCTACTATCTATATGGTTTGGTTTCTGAGTTATAAGTAGTTTTCTTTCTAAATTTGCATTAATCGAGGCGGAGTTTTGAACCACTCGTAAGGCGCCAAAGGTTATATATTATATAACAGCAGAAAGCCCATGCTTTTTTGTTGTGCAACATTGAGTTTAACTTAGCCAACAATCCGCATTTTGAGCGTGCTGTTCAGTTTCCTAAGTTGTTGCAAAAAACAGCAAAAAACGTACTGAAACTAATGCTGTGTTTGCATGTGTTGTTCTCACTTAATACTGAACGGCTAATAATCTACTTACCATTAAACGAAAGCCCGTTTTTCTTTCTTTATTTTATTATAAGGCTATATTTGGATCCCCGTTGTCATTTAAAACGATACTTGCAATTCATGATCATGTGTTTTTTTCTTTCGGCGCATAATTGCCGGTAGCCGCCGTGGAGTCTTCCAAATAAATTTGGAACGCAGTAAACAATCCAATCTGTCGCGTTTTTTTTCCTTTTTTCCATAAATATGGTAGCAATACCCAAAGCGGCTTTCTCGGCGCACTAAATACAGCTAAATACAAACAACAACAAGAAGTTTTCGGCGGCGTAACCTTCACGTGGGAAAGAGTACAACTTGGGGAGGTAATGAAGTTTCGATTTTGACGCTATATTTGTGATTGCTAGTAGAAACCAAGGCTATTTAAACCTATGCTATGTGTGTGCTAGGCTATGTGTAGAACCTGGCTGATTTGTATGTATTGACCAAGGCAATAGATACCGTATTGACCCTTTATGATGTCTGTGAGCATGATTTTAGCTGGTTGCGTGTGGTTCACGTTGTTATATTATGGGGCTGTTCCAGCGCCCTCATCCGGATTAAGTGGAGGCCTTATTTTCTCCACCGGCCGTTCCCGCGCCTCAACTAAAATCGGTTGAGCCTCCACCAACCTCAACCGGATGAGCAAAATCTCAACCGTTCGTCGAGCGGATGAGATCGGGCAAAGTCGGATTACGGCAGCTATGGCGCACCAGTGACAAACTTTTGTGAAATTTTTCGGTTCCATTCGCGAAAGAGCATTGTGGACAGCTTTTGCATGGATTCCATTGTTGTTTAGATCTATGTTAAACGCACGGTGGATAAAAGTACCTCAACAAATTTCTGACACGCACGGTAAAACGCAAAACTGCGAGGAATAAAATAATGTTGTAAATGGCGGCCGCACACTGCGTCATTTGGCGCGCGATATCGCGGAATAAAGCTGGTCCGGACGAGCTTTTTATGTGCTAAACACCGCGGAACCGCAGAATGTCGCAGTGATATCGCTCGCCGAATGGCCCAGTGTGCAGCTCGCATTACAGCGGAGTCTGTGACCGTGACCGTGAATTCGCATCCAAACAAATGATGGCCAACAGCTGATAATTCCACCGAGTCTCTACCGCTCGTTCCCGCGCGCCGCTCCACCGCACCTCCACCGGGCACGCCTCAACCTATTCCGGGTGAGGGCGGATGAGGGCGCTGGAACAGCCCCATTATTCGCGGTTTATTGATCCCACTTCTGCGCCACAT
Source organism: Chirona hameri (assembly GCA_036785665.1). Taxonomy (NCBI): domain Eukaryota; kingdom Metazoa; phylum Arthropoda; class Thecostraca; order Balanomorpha; family Balanidae; genus Chirona; species Chirona hameri. The sequence goes on from JAXIVJ010009064.1 coordinate 30,652, forward strand.
TCGGCGACGGCGATCATATTTCTAGGAAGCATTTTGCTTATCATTTGATTAATAAGCTTTTTCTAAAATAATTATATGTGAGACATTAATTTTACACTGAATATGGTGCTCCAGTCTGCAAAATGTGGCAGGTTGCAACAAGATCATGTCGTGACAGCTTGGGGCAGCTTTTGAAAAATTTGAGGCAGCTTTGGATTTTTGCTTAGGGTGGGGGCGGGGGGGATTGTTGCCCAGGGCGGAGTAAGATTGTGTGCAAATTTAGGAATATACCTCTTCCCAGCTAACAATTTGACATCACAATGTTGTGACAAGGTTGCAACACAACGTTGTAACAAGCTTATTTTGTTGACTCCCAAGAACATTATTATGTTACCTTGCGGTGCCCAGGGCGGAGTAAGATTGTGTGCAAATTTAGGAATATACCTCTTCCCAGCTAACAATTTGACGTCACAATGTTGTGACAAGGTTGCAACACAACGTTGTAACAAGCTTATTTTGTTGACTCCCAAGAACATTGTTACGTTACCTTGCAGTGCCCAGGGCGGAGTAGGATTGTGTGCAAATTTAGGAATATACCTCTTCCCAGCTAAAAATTTGACATCACAATGTTGTGACAAGGTTGCGACACAACGTTGTAACAAGCTAATTTTGTAGACTCCCAAGAACATTGTTATGTTACCTTGCGGTGCTCACAAAACATTGAAACAATGTTGTTACAACGTTACTTTTGACAAGCATGAATAACGTGGCCCAATGTCGTCGCCCATTGATCTTAGTAAGATGGTGGATATACTCAAGTTAAGTAATTGTACCACATTGCAAGATGTTCTTCCCAAGTTACTAGAACAAAGTTGTGACATTGTAACGATGCAACGTTGCTAAGTTTAGTAGCAACATTTATTCAACATCGTTCTCCACAACATTCACAAAATCGCAGCGTTGTCAAAACGTAAAATTCCAACTTGATTTTTGACAACGTTGTTACAACGTATCTGTTACCTGGGTTCACACTGCACAAACCATGCAACGTTCGCCAAGGAGAACGAACGAACGTTACGCCAAGGAGGTAGGAAAATAATGCATTGAATAGAAAAAGCTTGTGGCCTGTGGGCACTGCCCCAAACATCTTGTCAATGTTCCTGCCATGTTTTGCAGACTGGAAGGTGCTTAAATATCCATCCTGGGGTGATTGTGCTGTATGTATCAAATGCAAATATGAGCACTTGTGAGTTTTGCTTGTGGCAGCCTACACACCGACACCAGTCATATTGATATTGTATTGATAATGATATTGCATTGATATGAACACTTTGTCTGGAAGTTTTATTAGATGGTCTTTTGGCTTATATTTCTTAACAGTGCTATGCAAATTCAAATTAATGGTGATTGTGATCAAGGGAATTGAAATTAGTATTTTTCCAAATGTGTTTGTAGCTTATTTTAAACTTGCTTAAAGGAAATGGTTCACCTTGGAACATTTTGTTTTACAAACATGCATGTTTGTATAATCACTACAGGTAGTGATTATATTTTGAAATATTACCTGTTTTATATTGTTAAAAATGGCCATACAACCTGCTGTAAAGGCCATTGCTAACACTGTTAAGCCTCGACTTCACTATTCATTATTTGTTTAAGTTCTGTGCGTCTTCTGCATGTTGTCGGGTTTTGTGTGACAGGTTCAAAGAGTAAGTTCAGCTGGTAGTAAATGTAATGTGTGAGCTACACTGGCACACCACGCAGTCCCAACTGAAAAAAGTCCTAACAGTGTAGCTCACCCAATGCATTTTCTATCAGCTGAACTTGCTCTTTAAACCTATGTAACTCAAAACCTGACAAGACACAGAAGATGCACACAACCTCCTGAAAAATAATGCATAGTGAAGCTGAGGCTTTAGTAATTAATTAATCCCTATAATATACCTACCAATCGATAGAACCAAACAACCAATTGATCTACCAATTGATCTAACCGGATGGCTGTTGCTCATTAACTTCTGTGAGGATATCTGCTGATTAAAAAAAAAACATCCAAGATGTGTGCACCAGCCTACCCAGTATGAAATGAACTGGCTATTTATCTTCCAGATGTTTGCCATCTCGCATTTGTAAAAGGGGCGCCAGCAGGGAAGAAGAAAAGAGTATTTAGTGGTCTGGAAAGACTTTCCCAAAAGGTAAGAATTGCTTAAAGAGAACAATATTGTTAATGGTTACACCAAAACCATGTGTAAAACCCCTGTCATGTGTAAACAATTCAGTTATGCAGATATCGGGACATTATATGGTATTTCTTGTAAAAATAATATGCTAGAATAATTTTAGAATAAATAAATTCCTGAAATAGGGTATTGATTAATTTTAAACATTTGCAACCATGTGCTGGTTTGTTAAGAGCATTTTGTGTACTTTTACCCAATTATTTGATTTCCCAATAGCTTCTCCTTTTTAAACAATGGCTGGCCTTTTGCTGTGCTACAAACTGGCTACTCTGCTACCATTTCCGGTTATTTTGTTTTCAGTAAGAACAGCTGGGAGCCTGCTAAGAACCTTCCAGCAATATGCATCACATAGTTTCATAAGGTAAGTGGCAGGGGCAGAGGAACTTCATTTTTATTGGGTTTTGTTGATCTTCATTTTATTGGGTCTCCTGCTGTCTCCTGTTGCGCTGAGTACGCCCTCAGCTGGCTGCAGTGGGGGGGGGGGGGGGGAGGCAGCTCCCCGCCGGAGGGATCCTCTCCACTCTGCTCTGTTCTCTTATACCATGTTCTCTGTTATGTTCTCTTACACCACCTACTGGAGAGTGGGGACAGATGTGTTCTTGGCTGTTTGGCTGGCAGTGGCTGGAGAGTGGAGGACAGATGTGCTCTTGGCTGTTTTGCTGACAGAGCTGTACAGTGTGTGTGGTGTGATGTGACGCCCAGAGACGGCAGAGATGTACAGTGTGTGTGGTGTGATGTGACGCCCAGAGACGACAGAGCTGTACAGTGTGTGTGGTGTGATGTGATGCCGATCAGACGGCAGAGTTGTACAGTGTGTGTGGTGTGATGTGACGCCCAGAGACGGCAGAGCTGTACAGTGTGTGTGGTGTGATGTGACGCCCAGAGACGGCAGAGCTGTACAGTGTGTGTGGTGTGATGTGACGCCCAGAGACGGCAGAGATGTACAGTGTGTGTGGTGTGATGTGACGCCCAGAGACGACAGAGCTGTACAGTGTGTGTGGTGTGATGTGATGCCGATCAGACGGCAGAGCTGTACAGTGTGTGTGGTGTGATGTGACGCCCAGAGACGGCAGAGCTGTACAGTGTGTGTGGTGTGATGTGACGCCCAGAGACGGCAGAGCTGTACAGTGTGTGTGGTGTGATGTGATGCCTATCAGACGACATAGCTGTACGGTGTGTGTGGTGTGATCTGATGCCGATCAGACGACAGAGCTGTACAGTGTGTGTGGTGTGATGTGACGCCCAGAGACGGCAGAGCTGTACAGTGTGTGTGGTGTGATCTGATGCCGATCAGACGGCAGAGCTGTACAATGTGTGTGGTGTGATGTGACGCCCAGAGACGGCAGAGCTGTACAGTGTGTGGTGTGATGTGACGCCCAGAGACGGCAGAGCTGTGCAGTGTGTGTGGTGTGATGTTATGTCTATCAGACGGCAGAGCTGTACAGTGTGTGTGGTGTGATGTGACGCCCAGAGACGGCAGAGCTGTACAGTGTGTGTATGTGGTGTGATGCCGATCAGACGGCATAGCTGTGCAGTGTGTGTGGTGTGATGTGACGCCCAGAGACGGCAGAGCTGTGCAGTGTGTGTGGTGTGAACTGATGCCGATCAGACGGCAGAGCTGTACAGTGTGTGTGGTGTGATGTGACGCCCAGAGACTGCAGAGCTGTGCAGTGTGTGTGGTGTGATCTGATGCCGATCAGACGACAGAGCTGTACAGTGTGTGTGGTGTGATGTGACGCCCAGAGACGGCAGAGCTGTGCAGTGTGTGTGGTGTGATCTGATGCCGATCAGACGGCAGAGCTGTACAATGTGTGTGGTGTGATGTGACGCCCAGAGACGGCAGAGCTGTGCAGTGTGTGTGTGTGTGGTGTGATGCCTATCAGACGACAGAGCTGTACAGTGTGTGTGGTGTGGTGTGGCGCCCAGAGACGGCAGAGATGTACAGTGTGTGTGGTGTGATGTGACGCCCAGAGACTGCAGAGCTGTGCAGTGTGTGTGTGTGGTGTGATGTGATGCCTATCAGACGGCAGAGCTGTACAGTGTGTGTGGTGTGATGCCGATCAGACGACAGAGCTGTACAGTGTGTGTGGTGTGATGTGACGCCCAGAGACGGCCGAGCTGTACAGTGCGTGTGGTGTGATGTGATGCCGATCAGACGGCAGAGCTGTACAGTGTGTGTGGTGTGATGTGACGCTCAGAGACGGCAGAGCTGTACAGTGTGTGTGGTGTGATGTGTCGCCGATCAGACGGCAGAGCTGTACAGTGTGTGTGGTGTGATGTGACGCCCAGAGACGGCAGAGCTGTACAGTGTGTGGTGTGATGTGACGCCCAGAGACGGCAGAGCTGTGCAGTGTGTGTGTGTGTGGTGTGACAGCTGGTCGGTGTATTGATGTGTGTGGTGTCCTCGCTACCCGTCGTCTGACCGTGGTCGTGGTATGTCCAGGAGAGCTGTGTGTGGAGGAGGACCTCTGTGGCCGTCCCCGTTCGTCTGACCGTGGTATGTTCAGGAGAGCTGTGTGTGGAGGAGGACCTCTGTGGCAGGGTATCGTCTGACCTGACCTGTGTGTGTGTCTTCCACAACCGGTGGTGCCCCCAGCCGGTGGTGGCGGGGAAGAGAACCGTCTGACTTGACCTGACCGGTGTGCGTCCTGTGTTACAGCTACCAGTAGCGGCGCGTCCTGGTGGTGGTGATCAGGCCAGATCTTCTCTCTGAAGCCGCGGCGACGGTTCAGATCTGATGCCCGCCGGTGACGATCCAGATTTGCCCTCCGGAGCAGGCGATCGAACTGGGGTCTGAACGAACGTCAGCTGCGCACCGTGGCCAGTGGTTACGTGTGCGCTGGAGCACGCCACGGCCGCATGGCTACCGGCGACGCTGGACGAAGTGCTGGAGCTACGTGGTGTAAAGTCAAAGAGTACTGCAAGAGGTACGGTACGGGGTGCAAGTGATGGTGCAAGTGAATTGATGATACCGGGTTCAAGTGATGTAAGTGAATGTGACTGATGTGAGTGAATTGATAATGCTTTGCACATTTTATCGGCGTTATTCGATTTGGTAACCTGTATTACCAAATCGAATAGCTTACGAGCTTAGCTATATCAAATATTGCTTTAAATATTAATGTCCGTCGTGTGCCCAGTATCCACTCGTGCGCTGTTTATGACGTGTCTGCCATGGCGGTCGTGGTACCAATTGAACGTCCGCCTTGTCGTGTTGGCAATTACACCGTCGTCCGCTATCTTACCCACGCTCTTGGCGGCTGTAACGTGGTTAAGGGTCGTGTTGTGAGGGCTCGGGTCCTGTGCCCTCTGTCCTCCGACTGGCGTTACTCGCAAACACCGTTTCTTGTTCGAAAATACAACTTGGTATGGTAAAGCTGCTGAATCTGTTCTGTGCTGTTGCTGCTTGACTAGGCATACACCAATACCTGCAGTATAATGCGACTGAGACGCAGTAAGGTGGGAGCTCCAAATACAGCTTAAGACGAGTATCGAGTAATTCGACGTCGATCGTAGTATAGTAACAAATGCCATATACATTTTGTATGACTTAAGAACATTAAGATAAAAACGAAAAATATTGTGAGGTTTTGTAAATTAACAAAGTGTAAACAATATGCTCCAGATGGGCTTACAATAGCAAAATACACAGGCGACGCTTTGGATGGTCGGGCGACACTTAGACTGCATCCGATTAAGTTGGGCGAGGTGGCACCGCGAGAGAATCTTCTCTCCAGTCAAAAATACCCACATGGGCGACAGATTGGATGCTCTCAAATTAATTTACCGAGCCCGGGATCCAATCTGTCGCCCGGCATCCAAACTGTCGCCTAAAGTTAAGATATTCGATCCAAACTGTCGCATTTTGAGCAGTCGGAAACGCCATGCACTATACCTGTGAAAAGTGTACGTACATGGCAAATTCAGACCATTTCCAATATCTCTGAACTTTCCTGAATCCATAGATATTGCATTTTGCTTCGTATGTGTCGATCATGCATTCATATCGGCAAGGAAAGAGACCGATGTAATCAACAGCCAAACTGTCGCCAAGTGATCCAATCTGTCGCACTAAAATAACCTAACGGAAGTAATATTGGAGATATAGATTCTGTATCCGATATTTAACCGCACCCGCGAGGTGTATTCCTAAATATCAGGGCCGGTGTTAACAATTCTGGCGGGTGGGAGTAATTTGGAATGTAATATTGCGATCAGTGAAGACCACGAAAAAGCAATTGCAGGAAACTGCGATGCGTTACCAAAAAACAGCGATTTGACGATCACATGGACCAGTTGTCTACGAGATGGTCTGGAGGGGTCCGGGGACGATCCATGTGACGATCACATGGACCAGTTGTCTACGAGATGGTCTGGAGGGGTCCGGGGGGGGGCGACACCCCTCCCCCGTAGGTTCCGCAGCGCAGCGAGCGAATGCGAACGGAGTGTTCTAAACATGGGTCCATGCGACCGTAATTGCTGCAAAGGTTAGGTCAGGTTCGATTATGTTATACTTATTACAATATTGTTTCCTGCCACACCTTGGTTCATGTGGATCGTCAAATCGCTGGCATTTGGCAACGCACCGCAGTTTCCTACTTGCTTTTTCGGGGTCTTCACTGATCGCAATATTACATTCCAATAGGGCTGGGAAAGTTACCAGTCTGCCATTCTAAGGGGTGACAAATCTATAGTCATCATCGCATCGTACCGGCCTGCGTTGGCATGCCAGCGCACCATGCCATAATTGCCTCCCACGTGGGGCTAAATTGGTAAATTGTGGGTTGTCGAGCACCCACTTAAAACCACCTCAGTTTGCGAAGAAATGCTTCTCGTTTCGAGCGATTCAGGAACTTCCGGTGTAAGCGCAAAGTATGACGTCGATGCGGCATTCTTATCTCCGGATGATCGGAAAACGCTTAAAGGGATATTGCCACCTCCGGAGGATTTCAAAAAAGCAACTTAAATGAATGGTGGGGATCAATAATCGTGTATGCTCAAGCGCAAACTTGCTCCTGCAGCACCTAAAGTAGGGTATCGGCATTTGCTTTTGTCTGAATCCAAAACGTTGGTCTCAGCTGTGCTCAGTACATGATTCATGATGGCCGCTCTCTTCCAGTTTGGCTGTGAAATTGGCGCCCGCCCAAAGCCGAAGCGTCCGAATTTGCCGAGACTTGACTTTGAAAAGTCTATCTGTGTTAAAAGGTATTGGTCACAAATCTCCTACGGCCCCAAAGTCGAGCCATAGCCATTCTTGCTGTTTTATTCATGTTTTATTATGAAAGAGGCTATGGTTGTTGAAAATATAATTAACTGTATACGCATTTTAATTTTAAAGAGCACTGACGGAATGGTGATGTTGAGTTTGCAATATTCAAAAGCAAATCATAGTCCGCAAATAAGTGATTCTAAATAGTGATGAGATTGAAATAGTGAAAACAGACTCCAATTTTACAAATGTGTGCCCATCATGAGTGGTGCAAATGTATTTTTGTTATCTAATGGGGGGGGGGGGGGGGGAGTTTCGGGAACCAAATTTTGCAGGTGAAATCGGGCACGCTTAATCTACCGATACACCAAAAACTCCATATTGGCCTGCGAGGTGGCAATATCCCTTTAAGTTTGGCTGCCCGTATTTCAGCCGGATATGGTGATATGCGGATAATTCTGAATGCTTACAGCGTCTGATATTTGAATGGTTCTGAATGGTTACGGCATCTCGGAACAGTCTTATGACAAGTACCATTTATTTTTCAACTTTTACTTTTTTAAGCAATCAATTGATCCATATAAGAAACATATAAATTTAACGATGTCAAACTTAACGTGTACCAGTAAAATGTACCGTAGTTCGCTAATATTCTGAATATCTTGAAACATGAACATATAAATGGAAAGGACATAATGCAAAAAACATTTATATATGAGAGGCAGCGAGTTATGAGAGCTGAGTTATGGACATTTTGTTTACCGTATGCCATATAACCATAAATAGATGAAGTGACCTAGAAAGATTATTCGGTATATCAATCAACGCGTCTTGCCAAAACGAACATAATGGCGCTGTTTTGAACTCTATAGCTTAATTACATAAGAAATTATGATAAGAAAAGTGCATATGACTTAAAATAATGATACTGGTAATTTTTAAAATAAAATAATGGTAATTTTCTTCTAAAATTACCGGCGGCCCATTCCAATTTTGTCATGTTGCATGGCTAACGCCCATAGCATATTACAATTTAAGCAAAATCGAAGGGCACCGATTTGTCAGAATTTTAACATTCTACCGTATGCGATGAGTACACCTGATGGTAATTTTCTTCCAAAATTACCGACGGCCCATTCCGGATTGTTATTGATGCATGGCTAACGCCCAGAGCAAGAACATATTACAATTCAAGTCAAATCGAAGGGCACCGATTTTTCGGAATGTAACATTTTACCACATGCCTTTCATTTCCTTTCCTTTTCTATTTCCATCCTTTCAACATTAGCACGTGCTTTTGGGAAAAGCTTTCGGCCCGCTGCGGCTAATTACCGAGCGGGCGCGAAGCTCCCGTGAGGTTTCTCGATAACTTATTAGACAAATTTATATTTGACCCGGCCCGAACCAGCCCGACACGGCAGAACAGACGCTTTTCGGAAGCTAATAACATTGCAACCACTGCTCCATCGAGATCGGGTTTTCACCATTGGATAGGCATAGGACCATCAAATCAATTTTGTTTTTGGTATGGTGCGTTCTGATAGGGGTGGTACTGTGGGGTGAGAAGCATTGGAGGAAGAAAACCGAATTGATGCACGCCCACAGTTGTATTAACTTCAGGTATCAAAACCCAAGAACAGAACAAATGAATCAGGCCCGAGCGAGAGCAGCGGGTACATGATACAACAACCGAATCGACAACTAAATACCCAGGCAGTATGCCGAAGATCAGAAACGTGGACAGCTACATAATGTGTGAATGTAAGTAGATGGTGATAAATATGTTACGTTAAGTTAGAAGAGCAAAGTAATAATATTTGAGACGAGCGACGAATGAACCAACCGGTTGGCACGAGAGCAGAGCGAGAGTGGGCAGAATGCCACGTTGCCGAGTGTGAAATCGAGTATGTTCTAAATATAAATTTAAGTTACGAATACAGAAACTGATTATAGGAAAATCAGGTACGATGAGTTACAAGAGAAATATGAAGACGGAAAACAAATTGCAGATGAATCTGGTTAACCAATAACATATTAATAATATGAAGTATACGAATTATTTAAGTTCTAGAACGTTCCGGCGACAAATATGACGCGGGAATACTATAACTGATGAGATGGGTAAAACGCTGCAAAATAAAGATAAGCCGAAGTACCACAGCGCGTGGCACACGCAAACGTCGAAATGAACAAAAATAATTATTGATCAAAAATGGCATTATTAATATAAGCATTCGTGTTTTGATACGCTGAAGCATGCAGCGCTCAGGACGTACTCCCTTTTGGCGGATTCGAGAAAGGAGATCATGAACAATTTAATAAAACTTAATTTTAATGTTGGCATGCATGGAGGCCTGGCAATTTTTATGGAGGACTAAAAGGACTATGTGTTACTACCGCGTGTGCTCCCGTACCGTTTCATATTTCAAACCTGTTTTAGCTTTACCAGAGCGCGCCCGCTCCGTCATCGCCCAACAAGGCGTTTTACTGGTGTTAAAGGTATTTGGGAAACGATTTTGACCTAGGTCATTTTGATTTTCCCAGACAATTATTTAACAGAATACTGAAAGCGGAAGCGCCAGAACAGAAGCGCATACGACTTTATACCATAGCAGAGCATTGTTGAAGACAAAAGCAGACTCTGGCGCCGTTGATACAAAAGCGCAGATATATGTCGCGTTTCCAATCAAAATGGCGAATTTTTTGTCTTCTCTTCTGGAGTATCTTCTTCATCTCCTGATTTGTTAAAGCCTAAATATGGAGGAAAGAATGACCTTTCAATTTGGACATCATCCCTCATGCTTTATGACTTAATTCACACTTTAATTAGCTCTTCGATTTATGTTGTTGCTGAACGTTAGCGGCATGCGTTAAATATCTTCCCACCCTTGTGCTTGGCAAATTATGCAATATTCACCTCGTTTTTTGTTTTGCTTCGTATCTCGGGCCTACCGGCCCCCGGTCCTCCGCATACAAACCTCGGTGAATATTGCATAATTTCCCAGCACCGGGCGGGAATATATAATACCCAATATGATACATTGCGGGCAGCGCGCGAGGTCTCGGGCGACCTGATGCACACGGCGTTCGCTCCGGGTGAAAATTTGACATTTGACGGAATCTTTGATATCGGCATATACGTTTCCTGCATGCATAAACAAATTATTATATGATACTATAGTGCGCACTAAAATTTTGAAAGAAAATAATGCCTGTCATTAGACAATTGTTCCGAAATTATGTAACTATTCTGATTCATCCGAACGTCATCATATTCATCTGATATGGGTTGCTAATCATAAGCGTTTTCCAGGGGCTCCGCCACGGGGACGGGGCTGTGTCCCCATTTTTTGAGCCAGCGGGGGATTATCCCCCCATTTTTTCTGACCAACAAGATTGTGCTAAAAATAAATGTTCAGTTGTTCTCCTTATTTGTACCCCTCCCCACGCTCAACACCTTTCACTGACGGTGCCCTCGTATGGGGATATGGCGCCCTCTTGAGGGCTTGACTCCCCCTTGACGGATTTCGAAATACGTCACTGCAGTGTCGTATTTTGAAACGTATCACTGCGTATCACTGCGTATCACTGCGTATCACTGCGTATCACTGCAGTGGCGTACTCACAACCATGGTTGTGAGTTGTGACCATGACTACACTTGGCTTCCCTGGAACCCGTACCCCCAATGTCAAAGGCGTGGCGGAGCCCCTGGCGTTTTCCAATAAATCTGGAGCAAAAAGTAATCGCATCGACAACGTCATAGTTTGCGCTTATACTTTGAATTCTTGAATCGCTCAAAACAAGCAACACTCATGCATCCATCCAACATTCCTCTGTCCTGAAGCACTCGTTTTCAAACTATGTTGGTTATACAATGGTTTGATCAAGACTTCATCCTGTAAGTGGATGCTCGACAACTCATCATTCACCATTTTGGCTACTCATGAGAGGCAGTTATGACATAGTGCAGCGGTCAGGCGTCGCCATAGCTGACCCTCCTACACTGAGTGACCCATCCCCACTCCCAATCAGGGACTATCAAACCATTCCGAGTGCGACAGTGTTGCCATCATGGTGAGATGAGCGATACATTTAACCCGCGCACTGCAGGGGGTTTGCGCCGAACACGAACTGCAGGAACTGTACGGGTTTATTTCCGCCCTCGTGAGATCTCAAAAACTACGCTACATAGCGGCAAGCGGAAAACAGTGTTTAATAGGTTGATACAAGTTCTATCGAAAGTATTTCAGTACTTTTTAGGTCAAGTCAAAATTGAGGTCACCAGAGGTCATCAAAGGTCACATTTTCCCGTGTTTTCCTGTTTTAAGACTTCGCTCCAGAAATTACCATATATCTCGGGAACTATGCTAGCTAGAACAAACAGAAAAAAGCGATCGCCAGCCATTGCAATTTTCAATCGACGAAGTGTCCTCAAATTTGATTTCAGGCCAATATTTGAGGCTCCAGAGGTAAAAAAGGGGAAATGTTTTTTTTTTTGCAAAACTGTTTTTCGCTAATTACTTTTAACCAAATAAAGCTAACAAAAAAAACTGCTTACGCCATTGTGTTTGTCTCATCAAGGCGCTTCGATTTATATACATGGTGACCTTGTTAGATCAACTTCAAAATTTGACCAGAGGTCACGTGACCTTGACCTGAGGTCAAGACCCAAGTAGGTCATGTTGCATATAGGGAGATGTGTCTCGACGATAAAAACACATTGCTGTCGGTTTTACTTCTCTATCTTCATTATGTCGCGAGTTATTGACAAACAAGTGATGGTGAATTCGGATGACCTCAAATGACCCCATAGGAGTCACTGAACAAACCTTACACTTGTATCATCAAGAAAATTATATAATAACATGATCCAGAAGTAATTGGACTAATAACATGCATATCCTTGAAATAGGAGGCATTTTAATATTTCCCCATTGTCTTATTATGGGGAGGTCACGAAATTGACCTGACCTTAAGTCATCGATAACAAAATTACGAGATAAACGAATTGTAAGTACGTATGCCCTCATGACACCCTGTAAGTTTCAAACTGATCGGTGAGAAATTCTGGCTTTGGCACAACTGCAAACGTTTTTGGAGATGGGGTCAGTTGACCTGATCTGGTGACCTGACCTGAGATGAACCGAGGTCAATTTGTTTTTCAAAGTGTGCACAATTGATGTTCTAACAGGTTTGCTAAAACCTGGCGGCGCTGCGTGCCGCAGTTTTTTCGCTATCTGAGAAAAACCTGAGGGGGGGGGGGCAAAATCACCCCCACCCCCAACCCCCCTCCCCCTCTGCAGTGCGCGGGTTAAGACAGACTGTACATACCAAAAGCAAAGTAATATTGATTTAATAGGACTACCGAATGGCCAAGACACGACCCCGACTGAAATTGGTTGAGGAGTTCTAAAGTAATTAGTTTCTTTCTGGAGCTCTATATAATTATAAAAAGCATCCGTTCTGTCGAGCCGGGTCGAGTCGGGATGATTCGCTGAGTCGCATTATACAGTTTGATAGGCTAAGTTGACGAGAAATATCATGGGCGCTTCACCCCCGTTCGGTGATAAAACATCGCACGGTCCAACTAGTTCCACGGGTGCTTCGAGCAAAGAGCACCAGCCTTAATGCTACTGATAACCGGAATATACGACTGGACTGGTTGCACACCCTGGCAACGGACGCCGCTCGTTAGGCCAGTCAGAGCCATCAGTCGGTTCGGACCAATTCAGCCCATCGGGCCAATTCTGCCAATCAGGCCTCCGCGCTAAGGACACATGACAGGGCACATAAGGCGGCCGTGCAGTTTCAGTCGGTGTCCAGCCTCCGTCGGCGTCACACCTCGCCTCTCCGCCCCTCCGACGCTCCGTGTTCGCTGCGATGCTGCGCGCCGCGCTCTGCTGCCTGGCGCTAGCCGGCCTGACCGCCGGAGACAACGAGGAGCTGAAGCTGGCTCCGTTCGCCGGGCCGCAGCGTCACCTGATGGTGCGGCCAGTAGAGCGGCACGACCAGCAGCTCACCGTCACCCTCGGCTTCATGCCGGTCGACATCGACGTGGACGAGGCCGAGCTGAAGACCCAGATCGGCGGCTGGATGTTCCTCTCCTGGCAGAACAGCCGGCTGACCTGGAGCGGCGGACCCGTGGAGCGCACGCGCGTCATGCCTAGCCAGATGTGGACGCCCGACATCCTCGCCTACAACATGGTGCCTGCCGTCGGCGAGTGGCTCTTGCCGACGCCCGCCATCGTGTCACGCAGCGGCGAGGTGATCTACGTGCCGCCGGTGAACGTGCAGGTGCGCTGCCGGCGCCAGCACGCCTCCAACCCGGACCGCATCGTGTGCCCGCTGAAGCTCGGCTCCTGGACGTACAGCACCGACCAGGTGGACCTGAAGCGCCATGACAGCGCCGTCGACCTGACCGCCTACCAGCCGGCCGGCCGCTGGGCCATCGAGTCCTCCTCCATCACACGGCACGACAAGCAGTACCCGTGCTGCCCCGACTCCTACGTCACCCTCCAGATCGAGCTGATCCTGGTGCGCAGCCCCCAGGGAGGTTCCGCCGAGGCCTGCAGCGCCGGCAGAGGCTAGCGGTGAGGCTGTGACGTCAGAGGAAGCTGGTGCTTAAGTGTTCAAGTGCTCAGGCTCAAGGCTACACAAATGTTCAAGGCTAAACTGCGGTGGTGGTTTGCGACACGAATATTAAACTCGTGTGACGACTATGCCCGCGGTGCTTACATGTTTTGCTGCTCAAGATCCGCGTTCCACGCGGAACTCTATGCTTCTGCACGTGTTTCTTGTGAATCCAGCGCTGTCTGCTTTCCTATGCTAAGTGAGATGTGTGTATGTAAAGCTGTTACATGTCAATCTAACTTCACAGGACGAATGTGACCCGTCGTCAGAAAGATCTGTGTTCGCAGTTCCATGTGGAGCCAAGCTATGCGAGTGCTTCTTCTGCCTCTGTGTTGTATGTGAGATACTACAGCTGATAATAAATGTCGTCCAGTCTTCTTATTTGATTTTTTAAGCGATAATAAGCAAAGACATTACAGTCGAACGTTTCGGTAACAAGCAGGTCGCATGTATGCACCTAAGTTAGATGACAACCCGTTACAAAATTATGAGACCTCTCACAAATGCTGTACAAACTTCTCGTAGATTGAGGAAGCCTTTCTGTTTATTTAATAAATTCCTTGATTTTCTTGTCGGTGTCTCACTTAATAAATTTGGAATATAATACATATCTTTAATTTTACAAGCGTATTTGATTTGTTAAATACCTATCTGGTAATGGGTAGGCAGGAGTGCCCTTCCTTTCCCGTGTAACCCTTCTACGTTAGTTATCATGTTCTCAATTAAGAGAAGACAAAAATGGGAATACTACAATCACATTGGGTCACACCACTCCCACTCCCCGTTTTTTTTTTTGGGGGGGGGGGGGGGGCATTCCACCATGAATGTTAGCAGGGCCTCCTCTAACATGTTAAGTGGGGACACATCCCCTCCAGTGCTTCGAAAACCCCAGTGGAGCTGAAAATCCCCCAGTCGAGGGTAGGAAAAACACGAAGTTGAACCATTTGAGCGCACATTTTTAGAAAATGCCAATTAGATCTTACATTTGAAGATATGAAAATTATGAAATATTTCTGTTGTGATGTCATTATATGAAACCAAACAGTGTTTATAACGCCCACTACTAGTACTATAACATGACTTTGGAGAGCCATATGGGTTTTGAACGGCCCGACAGTGTTGGGTGGAGTTCCCTATTCAAATGCTGGGATCACCGCCCCGCCAACGTTGTATTTTGCCCCACCAACTTTTGTCAGATTTGACGGTTTGCTGGCAGTAAAATGGTCAGTTTTCACTGCAACCAAGCAAAACAATCAACCAATATGACATTTTACCCCGACATTTTTGGAAAAGCTCCACCAATGCCTGACACCATTATCAGAAGCCCGACATGATGTTGAGCGACCCGAGCGAAGTGAGGGACGGTAAATATCATGAAGGGCTTCTGATAACGGCGAAGGGCCTTTCGCCACCGGGTCATGAAGTTAAGAGCTTTTTGGTCGATTATTGACGCTTTTTGTGCAATGTGTGGCAATGGCAGAATCTCTTTGGGTGATACAACTCATAGCATAAGATCCCCCATTCTCCACCTGTGTCAAGGATTAGTAGGAAGATGTATTACCTCATGCTCATGTTATGTGAAAATAACGAAAAAAAGAATCCGAAGTATATTTTCCGCTATGAGCCTTCTTCCGTGGACTAGGTTATAAGTGTCCACTGAAGAAAGCTCATAGCTGAAAAATATTTTGGATTCTTTTTAAATATTTTTCGCATAACATGAGCATAAGGCTATATAAATATTCCTACTAAAAATTATAGCAATGCTCAGATTAACGTTTGATACAATTAAAACTCAGGTGTCAAGGATTTCGCATTTCCTCAATCCCATCCGCCTGTAAGAGTATGTATGGATTTTCTTACGAAGATACCTCTACCCGAAGTGGCGACTGAATTTTTCGCATTTCCTACATTTGAAATAAATTGAATGATCTGTTAGCTTAAAGAGGTCCATATTATATTAGCATTGAATGAAGGATTAACAAAATATTTGAGTACTTATATTCAAATACAATTATAAGTCGAGCAGGGAGAAATTCCAAGTATCACTCTGAAATATACCCGTACTTACTGAGTGTAGTGCAAAATTTCAGCGTGGAGCGCTTCGCGTTTTCATATTAAAATTATTTCTTGCAGGATCATTATTTACATGCCAAACGTGAACAATTGTATGCTTAGGCAACTATCTTAACTTCCAATTTAAATTTTTTGCTTCATTTTGCTTATGAAACGATCATTCTCACCCTTTAACCCGCGAGTTACTGGGGTAATTTCATAACGCGACTTACTGGGGGGGGGGCTATTTTTTGCCCCCCCTGGATCTCCGGAACTACTGGACCGAATGCGAAAGTTAAAAAGGCATTCGATAGCCCTGGGAAATTTATCGAGGGAAACATAATATTGTTGACCTCAAGGTCGTAGATGACGTCACAGGTCAGGTCAAGTACAAAATGTTTGACCGTGCCAAAAGGTCTCGATGGATGGAATTGTCGCGCAAAACTGCGATATTAAACGCATAAGAAGTCGATACATCGGTATGATTCGTGTGTCTGACACTTCTAAGTACCTTTCTAAGCTGTTTATAACCTTGGGTCAGGTCAAGGTCATCCGAGGTCACGAGGTCAAACTGCAGATTACGGTCATTAGGCGTTATAACACATGTTTATGGGTTTGTTTTCGTCTAAAACGCGAAAAACGACATTAGAACATTTTTTTTCTCCATATAATTAGAAGGAAAAAGCAAAAACGGAAATGCGTTTTTTATGCATAGTAATGCTGTGAGAGGTGGTCGATGTTGGTTATTTAAAGGTCATAAGTCAGTCATTTTTAAAGATATCGACTTCAAATTTGGTTACACATATTCACCGAACATGTCTCGATCACACATATTCCAGTTTTTGGATAATTCTGATTTTTTTGTTGATTTTTTTAAAAATGTATTTGGATTTATCCAAATTTTGAATTTAGAAAAAACTCAAAAATCGGAGACAGCAGTTTAATAACCCGGTCTATTGTCAGTAATTTTATTTAGGACAATTACGTTTATCTCAAACATCGTACCTTTGACAGCGTTTTCCGCAAACCTTTATTTTGCAACAAAAACTGAAGAACATGACGTCACTTTGACGTCATTCCCGGTTGACCTATCATAACCTCATATTTTTACTTTTGCCAACATGTGTAGAATTGATGTGAGGGAAGGTACTGCAAGTTTAGTGACGATACTGGTGTTCGTTTAGGAGTTATTGCAAAATAATGGGAGGGGGGGGGGAAATAGCCCCCCCCCCCCCCGCCCCAGTAAGTCGCGGGTTAAAAGGAGTTTACTAGCATCTGTGGTTTTCGTATCGGTTGTAGAATGGACTAGTTGCAGGTTTTTTGGTGAATATTTGCAAAACAATCAGAACAAAATGCTGATGAACGTGATGCACACCATTTTGCATAAAAAATAATATTTCGCGAGATATTTGTATGCAAATGGTGATAATTCATAAAGTACTTGATGTTGTGACGTCAGATGACAATAGTGCACTGACGGCCACCGGAAAAGCAGGGCGTTTCCCGGCGTTTCCCGACGTTTCCCGGAGAAAATAAAAATGGTTAATAATTTTCCTCTGATTTACTGTTCACAGCAAACGGCTCAGAACTTTTGTGCATATTTAAAACACAAATCGTCATCTTAATATCCTCTAACATGTTCGAGATAGGCTCCGTTTCGGCTGAGGCACAGCTCTGCCCTCCGCCTCAGACTTACTTGCCACTGCTAACGGGCACATTTCGGCGGGGATGGCCCGCACTGAAGCTCCCACGGCTCTCTTTAGTTGCTCCTGGTCTGGAGATTCTTCTGGAACACCTATAGGGTCAGCAATGTCAAGCGGATCAGCAAAAATGGGCACCCTTTCCGATTTGGTAAAAATATGCATACTTGTTCACTGTGGGGCAAAACTTTCACCAATGCCCAGGTTTAGCGATTTGACCTCAGGCCACTGAGAAATAGGTCAACAAACATTGACCTAAACAATGTGTACGACAATTTGCAATGTATCATAACTTGGAAAGTTTAAGCCTTAGCACGTTGCAACAAAATGCAAATGATAGACAATACAACAGGCTTTAATGCAAACACTAAAGAAACAAGGTTAGTGAACTTTTCCTTATTTTTAACCTTCACCCGACATTTTTACATTGAAATTCCTCAAAACCCGTGCCCTTCGATTTTCTTCATATTTTGATACTCTGTTGCCATATAACATAACATTGTTAGCAATATAACATAACAAAATTGGAGAGGGCCAATTCTAAGTTGATGAGAAAATGGCCATAGAGCGTATCAATGTTTGAGGCTATCAGCACTTGCCTGGCCATAATTGCTTACTGCACTGAGCTAGAGAGTTCAAATCAAGGCCACTGTGCTTGTCTCGTCAAGATGCGTCAAATGATGTGTCACATGACCTAACAATATTAATTGAATAAGGTTATTGAACTTGGAACTTAATTGACCTTGACCCGTAATTGACGTCCAGGTCGTAATGACGAGAGGTATAATAGCCACAGGCACATGTGGACGACCTTAACACAAGTCTGTATCTGTATCTGTAATTTGCACGTTAAAATACAAATATTTTGATAATACTTTGACATTTTGATCCCCTTTGTGTAAGCCATGTACCATATACAAATTAGAGTGGGCTGCCAGTAAGTTCAGGAGAAAATGACTTTTGGATATATCATGATTTGAGGTCACCAACAATGTTTTGGCCATCAATTTCTACGAAATTGAGCTAGAGAGTTCAAATAAACGCCACCGTGTTTGTATGTTAAGGAAGAGTTGAATGATGTATCACATGACCTTTATAGGTCATTGCATTCACTCACGGTTAAATGACCTGAGGTCAAATTTCTAGGTCAAATGTCGAATTTGACATAACGAGATCATGTTATATATCGTTGAATGCATCTCGACAAGACAAACACAATGACGTTTGAATCAATGCTCTAATATATTTCGTTCAAAGGCTAGTCCCGAAATATACCGTGATTTGAGGCTTCTGAGATTTGAGGTTATTGTTGCGGACAAAGGTGATTTGATATAAGAAAATGATTTCAGACCACGAACACTTTGCTAGACATAATTTCTGGTTAAATTGAGCTAAAGAGTTCACATTAACGAAATTGGGTTCGTCCCGTCAAGACGCGTCGAATGGCGCATCGCATGACCTTTATAGGTCATTGCATCCACTCACGGTTAAATGACCTGAGGTCAAATTTCGAGGTCAAATGTCGAATTTGACATAACGAGATCATGTTATATATCGTTGAATGCATCTCGACAAGACAAACACAATGACGTTTGAATCAATGCTCTAATATATTTCGTTCAAAGGCTAGTCCCGAAATATACCGTGATTTGAGGCTTCTGAGATTTGAGGTTATTGTTGCGGACAAAGGTGATTTGATATAAGAAAATGATTTCAGACCACGAACACTTTGCTAGACATAATTTCTGGTTAAATTGAGCTAAAGAGTTCACATTAACGTAATTGGGTTCGTCCCGTCAAGACGCGTCGAATGGCGCATCGCATGACCTTGCTAGGTTAATTCATGCACTCACGATCAGGTGACCTGAGGTCAAATTTTGAACATGACAAAGCCAACATAGCAGCGGCATGATATATGTCGTTGAATGCGGCTGGACAAGACAAACACAATAACGCTCCTTTGATTTATCTTGCTGAATTTACTACGAAGTTATGAACGAAAAACAGCTAGTGACCTCAAATCGTGATACATCCAATTCCAAAGGTCGTTTTATCCTAAACTTACTGGCAGCCCACTCGAACTGTTGTATGGTGCATCGCTAACACCAAGAGGAACAAAATGTGAAAGTATTATAAAGATCGGAAGACACTTTTTAGTTTAACTTGCAAATTACGGGTCAAGGCTTTCAATTTCACTAGTGAAAGCCCGCTGTCTGCCGACAGCATAATCATATAGTGGCCAATTTGATTTGATACATGTTGTTGAAAACCGCTTGCAGATAGGTGGCACCGTTGCAGAGCTATACAGCTTAGAGTTTGGCCCGGTCATAGCTGTGCGTGTTGAGCCGCAGTTCTCGGCTACTGAAAGCCCGCTGTCTGCTGACAGCGATATATGATAGCCAACATGATATGATAGCCAACATCATATGATAGCCCTGTGTTTTTGGTACGTGTTGGTGAAAACCGCTTGCAGCTAGGTGGCTCGTTGCAGAGCTACAGAGTACTTAGAGTTGGGTCCTGTGCGGGGTGAGACGCAGTTCTCGGCTTCAAGCTATGCGGTACAGCATAACTACAGGCGTTTACTGCTATAGTGCCATCTCAACCGCTGATCGCCCGCCCCGCCCCGGGTCACTCGTTCCTGTACCCCGTTCCCGTATCCCGTTCCCGTACCCCGTTCCCGTACCCCGTTCCCGTACCCCGTTCCCCGTTCCCCGTTCCCCGTTCCCCGTTCCCCGTTCCCCGTTCCCCGTTCCCCGTTCCCCGTTCCCCGTTCCCCGTTCCCCGTTCCCGTACCCCGTTCCCGTACCCCGTTCCCGTACCCCGTTCCCGTACCCCGTTCCCGTACCCCGTTCCCGTACCCCGTTCCCGTACCCCGTTACCGTACCCCGTTCCCCGTTCCCGTACCCCGTTCCCCGTTCCCCGTTCCCCGTTCCCCGTTCCCCGTTACCGTACCCCGTTCCCGTACCCCGTTCCCGTACCCCGTTCCCGTACCCCGTTCCCGTACCCCGTTCCCGTACCCCGTTCCCCGTTCCCGTTCCAGTACCCCGTTCCCGTACCCCGTTCCCGTACCCCGTTCCCGTACCCCGTTCCCGTACCCCGTTCCCGTACCCCGTTCCCCGTTCCCGTTCCCGTACCCCGTTCCCGTACCCCGTTCCCGTACCCCGTTCCCGTACCCCGTTCCCGTACCCCGTTCCCGTACCCCGTTCCCGTACCCCGTTCCCGTACCCAGTACGGCAGCGACATGCGAACTTACCCCACCCCGGCCCGCCCCGCCTAACCCCAGCCCGCCCCGCCCTCGGGTCACCCGCGCCACGTGGCGTATCCCGTATTCAAATCAGGCGAGTCAGGTCGATTTTGGACATGTCTGCCGACAGCGACATGCAAACGCCCCGCCCTACCCCCGGATCACCCGCGGGGCGTTCCCATGTCCCGTATCCAAAACAGACGGCCGAGGACTGAGACTTGACAGCCACCTATAACGAAATTACTATAATAAAGGCTTCGCCGGCGCGGCGACCGGGATCGAACCCGCCGGGATCGACGGGATCGACGGGATCAAACCGGCAACCACTGAGACATTGCCAAGCGGGAACTCTACCACTAAGTCAGCATGGCTGATGGCTGTGGACGTTGAGGCCAAGAGACGTATGCCATGTATGACAACATTTATGCAGAACTATGAGTTGTAGGATTTGTAGAATGCTGCAATGCTTTGGTACGGATTAAATCCGAATCATTTGCTTCATTTAGCCGTCTCTCGAACTGAGGGGCTGCACAAACAGTCTTAAAGGGGATGTTTCACCTTTCTAGTTTCTGAAAGTTGTCAAATATACGCCTGTTGTAGGCGAAAATATGAAGTAAGTGCTGCTGAATACGATGGTGATATTTAAATGTCACTTAACTTTTGGGAGGGGATGATGACGTCATATTGAGCTATAGCAAGCTATAGATAAAACATTTACGCTGCCAAATGATTGGCACAATTTTGTTTCCAGACAATTCTGGCGACTTTAATACAAAACAAACCAAACCATTCAAACATAGGCGTCTTCGTAGTGCGGTTGGTGTGGTAGGTGCAGTGACGCACGCAGGGGATGGGGAGGGGGGGGTCAAAGGAATCAGCTGACCCCCCCCTTCCCCCTCCCAATATATATATATATATATATATATATATATATATATATATATATATATATATATATATATATATATATATATATATATATATATATATATATATATAT
>JAXIVJ010009065.1:0-52704 GCA_036785665.1 Chirona hameri
TCCACAGGCCTTCCCCGACAGACCGCACCACCTGAATACACCGCCTCGCTGCACCTGATCCCACACTGGCACGCTGCAGCTGACACCTGCGCGGCGGCGCGGCGGGGCGGCGGCGGCGGCGGCGGTAGGGCGGGGCGGGGGCGGTACTGACCCGTTTCCTGGCGATCTGCTGGCCGACCTTGCTGTGGCACGCCATGATGCAGCGCCAGAAGCCGGCTCCGCTGAGGGGGCTCTCCCGGTCGGCGCCCCAGTCGTCAAGGGGAGGTGACGAGCCGGCTGGGGCAGCAGAGCCGACAGTGACAGCTGCTGCGAGGCGCCGCCGCTGTCGGACAGAGACGCAGGCGCAGTTAGGTTAGCCGACATGCAACTTGTCTATGGGACATTGTATTGATACAGAAAGGACAGGATTTGAATAGCGTCATGCCAGATTATACAGGGGTGATGAAAGGATGAGACAAAGTCAAAATTGAGTGATGACTATAGAAGTGTTGAAATTTCAGTTACAACAACGGTGTGGAGACGCAGAAAAGCCAAAATTTGCTAACACTCGCTTTAAAGGGATGCGCATTGTTTAATTATTCTACAATATCACAAGTGTGGGTGGTACTTTTGTGATATGCGACAGCCAACTATGTGTGCTGACACCTAAGTCACGTCACGTCGTCAGTGAAGACGTTTACGGCTGACAAAGCACGCACGTGGCGCAGAGGGGCACAGAGAGCCACAGAGGCCATACACAGGTACCAGGCACACATAGCGTGCTCGCCTTAGTCGCATCGAAAGGGCGTCTTAGCTATACTAAAACGCTGCATTTAAGGTAGTCTATCCCATGAATGATGCAAAACTGATATGTAATAACCCATATCAGTTTATAATTATTAATAATATCTTAATTATAATATCTTAATATCTTAATTATTAATAATATCCATTTGTTGGATATTTCGTATACAATAATATACGTTCTTGGACGATACCGCGAAAATAAATATTTATATCGAGACTTTTCAGACAAATTATTGCACGTGGCCGAAGGCCGAGTGCAATAATTTGTCTGAAAATTCGAGATATAAATATTTATAAGCGGTAGAGTCCTAGATATTATTTCCTGTGTGTTTAACAAGACAGAGTCGATGGCAATGGAAAGGCCTTATTTTAATCTGACGGATTGGTTAGATGATGATGTTGATACAATCGAAAACGAAGCCAAAGACTATGTTAACGGATTAAAAAATGTAAACACTGTGACCAAAAAAATGTATTGGATCAACAAACTAGAAAAGGCTGCAGAAGACTTATTCAAAAAGAAGACAACTATACTTGAACTTTCACCTCGAGATTTGAATGCCTTAGTTTGCAAGTTTCTTATGTCTCTGAAACGGGAAGACGGTGGCGATTATGTTTTTTTATATTTTAGTTTGTATTTTAGTTTTCTTTAAACAAGAAGATGGTAATCACAACATACGATCCAATAAAACAATCCAAATTAACGTCTCGTGCAAAGTTCCCTGGATCCCAGTTTTAGGCTTAAAATTGCACAAAACATACAGGAAAGATATTACTGCCATATTATGATCATATTCCTTCAACTTGTAATAACCCAGTCAGTTTTCAAGATTTACCCGGTGAAAATCGTGCTCTGAAATTCAGGATCCGTTATTTAACGGATCCCATCCGTTAAAGGAAATAGTTCACCTTGGAAAAATTGTACCCAACACGATTTGATTACATTGTTTAATACAATTTCTTTTGATATTGTCAAAAATGGCCTTATATCGCGCCGATTCAGGACAGAAGGCCGTAAATTTGTATTGTTTATCAAAGCTATATGCATACTCTCTGAGTCAGAGTCCTGACGTCAAGCGAATGTAAAAAATGGTTCAGCCAATCAGATTCGAAATTAGTCGCGTAAAGATAGACTCGCATTGGAGATGTGCCAACCGGCGGCCGGCGATTCGCGTACTAGCACCAGCTGCAAGCTGATTGGCTGATGGTATAGCCTCTGCCCGGACTAGAACCAGTACAACATTCTTTCGCCAGCACCGCATTCCTTCGCCAAAAACTCAAATATATTCGGCTGGAGAGTCTTTTCAGTCAAGAAAACTTGCAGATAGGGGTTTCCCAACACGGGCTACAAAACTGCTATCTAAGTTTAAAACTAATGTTGAAGGTGAACTATTTCCTTTAATCAAAGTTAGTGGATCCCGCTCTAAATTTAATGAAAAAAATCGTTTAGATCCACTGATGCATTTTGTCATACAATCTGTTGAGGTCCTAGATCCATCCGCCATTGGTGTAGCTATGCGGGCAGATCATGGATACGGAATCCCTTTGCCACCCATTCGCATGTCTGAAAGTGTAATAAACTTGTCGTTGCTTTTCAATCTTAACAACATGTCCAATGGTTGCGGTGACCGTATATAGCGTTGCTAGAGATGTCCGCGTCAAGCCATTCTATACTGCTTAACAACTCTCGCACGCCATCAATTTCGGTATGAAACGCGTCAGTAACATAGTCTGACACGTTATGGCGCCTCACAGCTCAGGCTATGGCACATCGGGAGTTTCCGATCGCACATTTCTCTTACCAAGCTTGATTCAGTTGAAAAATGAACGTTTGCAGCTTCCCTTTGTGTAAACTGCCAAAGGGACGGCCGATGTAATAATATATGACAAATTATGAGACGGTGTCACTGCCAGTTTGATGGATTTATATCGTACGTGTTCAGTCATTGTGCTGGTGAGGCACAAAGTAAAAACGTGGGCAAAAAGGTCCATTTGTATCCCGAAATTGACGTATATACATACGAAGAGGAAATCCAAGGCTGCTGAAAGCGGCGGTGTGCTTCAGGAAATCCTACAAACAGAACCAAAGTCCCAAGGTTTTACACGCCATCAGCAAGAAATACGACCATCTGAAAAAGCTATATCACACTCAAAGAGCCATTGAGATGAAAGCAATTCAATCGGAAGTTATTTATGAAAATTACGTTACGGTTTGTATTGAATAGGCTATTACATTAGCATCAGCGAGTTGAACAACCGATATGGCGTGATCTTTGGAGGATGTAATAATATGAAAAAGTGTAAATTTGTGTCGGGATTAGCTGTGATGTGAAAATTTGCATATATGCACCGTTTCAATAAATGAATGATAATAAAGCTTATATTAGCCGTTTTCACGAAGGATTATTGCGCTGAAAGATTCTGGAAAGTTTTAACAAGTTTTGGTATATAATTCTTAGTTCGACGATCCATTCCTTAACACACAACTTTTACATGCGATTTTTAGCTTTAAATGTCCCTCAGAATTTTGTAATATGTTGGTAAGAATATAATATGTTACAAAATTGCGGTTTGGGGGTAATTAGGACCTATAAGTATTGATAGGTCAGTTGTGATAGGTCAGTTCATCTCCACCGACTGAAACTTGTCAAAACTTCAGAACGGTTCAGAAAACTTCTGTGGCGTGTGACGCTATTGGCCGCAATGGACTCGCCCAATCCGACCCAATCCGGCGGCCGGCCTGTGCGGC
Source organism: Chirona hameri (assembly GCA_036785665.1). Taxonomy (NCBI): domain Eukaryota; kingdom Metazoa; phylum Arthropoda; class Thecostraca; order Balanomorpha; family Balanidae; genus Chirona; species Chirona hameri. The sequence goes on from JAXIVJ010009065.1 coordinate 3,536, forward strand.
TTGGCTTTGTCATGTGCGTGCGTCACGCGGGTTGGAAGCGGCGGCGAATCGATGCTGGCACGTCACTGCGCATGCGCAGACAGACCTGTAATATATGACGCTGCCAGATTTAGTAACTAGTATGACGGTATGCTAAACTGAACGAATGGACTCTAGACGCATATGTAATGAAATAATGAAAACAACAAAAAATAATGAAGAAAACACAACAAACCAATGTTTTATTCATCAGATTTGTCCATTTTTTTTGTATTTCATTGGATATTATTTACACGTGCGAATTTCATATCGAGCAATAAGTGTACCCATTAACGTCTTGACCAAGTCACGGGAAAGTCAAAACGGACAAAAGAAAGCATGCGCGATAACTCTCACTTCTGACGATGAATGAATGACTGGCAAATCGCTCCAAATCTCTCCCCCGACATCTTACAAACACAACTGGTGACATCACCACCCCACCCTGTATCCTAAAGCTTCGACCTTCGCCCTTCATTTCCTCCCGGACACCTCCCGGCCAACTCCGCGACTTCATCCGGGGCCTGCATTTCCGGCTGTCGCTGCCGCCTTCTGGTTTGAGTTCCGGTTCGCCGCGAGCGCCGCCATTCAGTGACGCCAGGGGTCACGTGACCGCCTGAGGCCGCACGCTGCTTCCGGTTCGGCGTCGGCCAGCCGGATGCAGCCGTCGGACGAGCCAGCGCCACCGACGGGACGGACGTCCAATCTTAGATGCCATCGATCAGTCAGACGCGGCACGGAGGGAGGGAGGGAGGGAGAGAGGAAGGGAGGGAAGGAGGGAGGGAGGGAGGGAGGGAGGGAGGGAGGGAGGGAGGGAGGGAGGGAGGGAGGGAGAGTCAGGGGCGCGCGACCGGAGCCGGCGCTGACCGCCTTTGTTGCGACGGTGTCGCTGTCCTGTGCTGACGGTGTCGCTGTCCTGTGCTGACGGTGTCGCTGTCCTGTGCTGACCGGGAGCTTGCGACAGTCGAGCTGCAGCGGTGGAAGCTGGGCTGAGTTGTCGGCCAGGCTGTAGCAGCTCTTCTAGCCAGCGGAGCTGTGGCAGCTCCGAAGCCAGCAAGCAGGGCTACGATGGAACTACCCACCGAAGTCGGCTGGTTGAGAATCCCTCGCCCAGTCAGCTATGCTGCGACAGCCCATCACTGTCACCAGGAGTAGGACAGCTCGTGTCTGACCTTGCCATAGGCGCCGACATGTTACGGCACGGATACTGACAGGGGCGCGACGCTATCGCTGTCGACACGCGCTGCCTTGAGCGCCGTCCCTGGGGCTGTCGGCTGACGGCGCAGCCGTGGCGATGGCGGGAGCGTGGCGGGCGCCGGAGATCGTCAGCACCGGAGAGCACGGCAGTGACACACCCACTGCTAATGGGCTGCCTAATCCTGGCCTCCAAGAACGGAAAGGACTCGTACTGAAAGAGCGAACTACAGTCACTGTGTTAATGCGTTATGGGAGAGAAGAGACCGGTACTGAGGTGACGTTATGGGAGAGAAGAGACCGGTACTGAGGTGACGTTATGGGGAGAAGAGACCGGTACTGAGGTGACGTTATGGGAGAGAAGAGACCGGTACTGAGGTGACGTTATGGGGGAGAAGAGACCGGTACTGAGGTGACGTTATGGGGAGAAGAGACCGGTACTGAGGTGACGTTATGGGAGAGAAGAGACCGGTACTGAGGTGACGTTATGGGAGAGAAGAGACCGGTACTGAGGTGACGTTATGGGAGAGAAGAGACCGGTACTGAGGTGACGTTATGGGAGAGAAGAGACCGGTACTGAGGTGACGTTATGGGAGAGAAGAGACCGGTACTGAGGTGACGTTATGGGGGAGAAGAGACCGGTACTGAGGTGACGTTATGGGGAGAAGAGACCGGTACTGAGGTGACGTTATGGGGGAGAAGAGACCGGTACTGAGGTGACGTTATGGGGGAGAAGAGACCGGTACTGAGGTGACATGGGAGAGAAGAGACCGGTACTGAGGTGACGTTATGGGAGAGAAGAGACCGGTACTGAGGTGACGTTATGGGAGAGAAGAGACCGGTACTGAGGTGACGTTATGGGGGAGAAGAGACCGGTACTGAGGTGACGTTATGGGAGAAAAGAGACCGGTACTGAGGTGACGTTATGGGAGAGAAGAGACCGGTACTGAGGTGACGTTATGGGAGAGAAGAGACCGGTACTGAGGTGACGTTATGGGAGAGAAGAGACCGGTACTGAGGTGACGTTATGGGAGAGAAGAGACCGGTACTGAGGTGACGTTATGGGAGAGAAGAGACCGAAACTGATGTGACGTTATGGGGGAGAAGAGACCGGTACTGAGGTGACATGGGAGAGAAGAGACCGGTACTGAGGTGACGTTATGGGGGAGAAGAGACCGGTACTGAGGTGACGTTATGGGGGAGAAGAGACCGGTACTGAGGTGACGTTATGGGAGAGAAGAGACCGGTACTGAGGTGACGTTATTGGAGAGAAGAGACCGGTACTGAGGTGACGTTATGGGAGAGAAGAGACCGGTACTGAGGTGACGTTATGGGAGAGAAGAGACCGGTACTGAGGTGACGTTATGGGAGAGAAGAGACCGGTACTGAGGTGACGTTATGGGAGAGAAGAGACCGGTACTGAGGTGACGTTATGGGGGAGAAGAGACCGGTACTGAGGTGACGTTATGGGAGAGAAGAGACCGGTACTGAGGTGACGTTATGGGGGAGAAGAGACCGGTACTGAGGTGACGTTATGGGAGAGAAGAGACCGGTACTGAGGTGACGTTATGGGAGAGAAGAGACCGGTACTGAGGTGACGTTATGGGAGAGAAGAGACCGGTACTGAGGTGACGTTATGGGAGAGAAGAGACCGGTACTGAGGTGACGTTATGGGAGAGAAGAGACCGGTACTGAGGTGACGTTATGGGGAGAAGAGACCGGTACTGAGGTGACGTTATGGGAGAGAAGAGACCGGTACTGAGGTGACGTTATGGGAGAGAAGAGACCGGTACTGAGGTGACGTTATGGGAGAGAAGAGACCGGTACTGAGGTGACGTTATGGGGAGAAGAGACCGGTACTGAGGTGACGTTATGGGAGAGAAGAGACCGGTACTGAGGTGACGTTATGGGAGAGAAGAGACCGGTACTGAGGTGACGTTATGGGAGAGAAGAGACCGGTACTGAGGTGACGTTATGGGAGAGAAGAGACCGGTACTGAGGTGACGTTATGGGAGAGAAGAGACCGGTACTGAGGTGACGTTATGGGGGAGAAGAGACCGGTACTGAGGTGACGTTATGGGAGAGAAGAGACCGGTACTGAGGTGACGTTATGGGAGAGAAGAGACCGGTACTGAGGTGACGTTATGGGAGAGAAGAGACCGGTACTGAGGTGACGTTATGGGGGAGAAGAGACCGGTACTGAGGTGACGTTATGGGAGAGAAGAGACCGGTACTGAGGTGACGTTATGGGAGAGAAGAGACCGGTACTGAGGTGACGTTATGGGAGAGAAGAGACCGGTACTGAGGTGACGTTATGGGAGAGAAGAGACCGGTACTGATGTGACGTTATGGGAGAGAAGAGACCGGTACTGAGGTGACATGGGAGAGAAGAGACCGGTACTGAGGTGACGTTATGGGAGAGAAGAGACCGGTACTGAGGTGACGTTATGGGAGAGAAGAGACCGGTACTGAGGTGACGTTATGGGAGAGAAGAGACCGGTACTGAGGTGACGTTATGGGAGAGAAGAGACCGGTACTGAGGTGACGTTATGGGAGAGAAGAGACCGGTACTGAGGTGACGTTATGGGAGAGAAGAGACCGGTACTGAGGTGACGTTATGGGAGAGAAGAGACCGGTACTGAGGTGACGTTATGGGAGAGAAGAGACCGGTACTGAGGTGACGTTATGGGAGAGAAGAGACCGGTACTGAGGTGATGTTATGGGGGAGAAGAGACCGGTACTGAGGTGACGTTATGGGGGAGAAGAGACCGGTACTGAGGTGACGTTATGGGAGAGAAGAGACCGGTACTGAGGTGACGTTATGGGAGAGAAGAGACCGGTACTGAGGTGATGTTATGGGGGAGAAGAGACCGGTACTGAGGTGACGTTATGGGGGAGAAGAGACCGGTACTGAGGTGATGTTATGGGAGAGAAGAGACCGGTACTGAGGTGACGTTATGGGAGAGAAGAGACCGGTACTGAGGTGACGTTATGGGAGAGAAGAGACCGGTACTGAGGTGACGTTATGGGGGAGAAGAGACCGGTACTGAGGTGACGTTATGGGAGAGAAGAGACCGGTACTGAGGTGACGTTATGGGAGAGAAGAGACCGGTACTGAGGTGACGTTATGGGGGAGAAGAGACCGGTACTGAGGTGACGTTATGGGAGAGAAGAGACCGGTACTGAGGTGACGTTATGGGAGAGAAGAGACCGGTACTGAGGTGACGTTATGGGGGAGAAGAGACCGGTACTGAGGTGACGTTATGGGAGAGAAGAGACCGGTACTGAGGTGACGTTATGGGGGAGAAGAGACCGGTACTGAGGTGACGTTATGGGGAGAAGAGACCGGTACTGAGGTGACGTTATGGGAGAGAAGAGACCGGTACTGAGGTGACGTTATGGGGGAGAAGAGACCGGTACTGAGGTGACGTTATGGGAGAGAAGAGACCGGTACTGAGGTGACGTTATGGGAGAGAAGAGACCGGTACTGAGGTGACGTTATGGGAGAGAAGAGACCGGTACTGAGGTGACGTTATGGGGGAGAAGAGACCGGTACTGAGGTGACGTTATGGGAGAGAAGAGACCGGTACTGAGGTGACGTTATGGGGAGAAGAGACCGGTACTGAGGTGACGTTATGGGAGAGAAGAGACCGGTACTGAGGTGACGTTATGGGAGAGAAGAGACCGGTACTGAGGTGACGTTATGGGGGAGAAGAGACCGGTACTGAGGTGACGTTATGGGGGAGAAGAGACCGGTACTGAGGTGACGTTATGGGGAGAAGAGACCGGTACTGAGGTGACGTTATGGGGGAGAAGAGACCGGTACTGAGGTGACGTTATGGGAGAGAAGAGACCGGTACTGAGGTGACGTTATGGGGGAGAAGAGACCGGTACTGAGGTGACGTTATGGGAGAGAAGAGACCGGTACTGAGGTGACGTTATGGGGGAGAAGAGACCGGTACTGAGGTGACGTTATGGGAGAGAAGAGACCGGTACTGAGGTGACGTTATGGGGGAGAAGAGACCGGTACTGAGGTGACGTTATGGGAGAGAAGAGACCGGTACTGAGGTGACGTTATGGGGGAGAAGAGACCGGTACTGAGGTGACGTTATGGGAGAGAAGAGACCGGTACTGAGGTGACGTTATGGGGAGAAGAGACCGGTACTGAGGTGACGTTATGGGGGAGAAGAGACCGGTACTGAGGTGACGTTATGGGAGAGAAGAGACCGGTACTGAGGTGACGTTATGGGGGAGAAGAGACCGGTACTGAGGTGACGTTATGGGAGAGAAGAGACCGGTACTGAGGTGACGTTATGGGGAGAAGAGACCGGTACTGAGGTGACGTTATGGGAGAGAAGAGACCGGTACTGAGGTGACGTTATGGGAGAGAAGAGACCGGTACTGAGGTGACGTTATGGGAGAGAAGAGACCGGTACTGAGGTGACGTTATGGGAGAGAAGAGACCGGTACTGAGGTGACGTTATGGGGAGAAGAGACCGGTACTGAGGTGACGTTATGGGAGAGAAGAGACCGGTACTGAGGTGACGTTATGGGAGAGAAGAGACCGGTACTGAGGTGACGTTATGGGAGAGAAGAGACCGGTACTGAGGTGACGTTATGGGAGAGAAGAGACCGGTACTGAGGTGACGTTATGGGAGAGAAGAGACCGGTACTGAGGTGACGTTATGGGAGAGAAGAGACCGGTACTGAGGTGACGTTATGGGAGAGAAGAGACCGGTACTGAGGTGACGTTATGGGAGAGAAGAGACCGGTACTGAGGTGACGTTATGGGAGAGAAGAGACCGGTACTGAGGTGACGTCATGGGAGAGAAGAGACCGGTACTGAGGTGACGTTATGGGAGAGAAGAGACCGGTACTGAGGTGACGTTATGGGAGAGAAGAGACCGGTACTGAGGTGACGTTATGGGAGAGAAGAGACCGGTACTGAGGTGACGTTATGGGGGAGAAGAGACCGGTACTGAGGTGACGTTATGGGAGAGAAGAGACCGGTACTGAGGTGACGTTATGGGGAGAAGAGACCGGTACTGAGGTGACGTTATGGGAGAGAAGAGACCGGTACTGAGGTGACGTTATGGGAGAGAAGAGACCGGTACTGAGGTGACGTTATGGGAGAGAAGAGACCGGTACTGAGGTGACGTTATGGGAGAGAAGAGACCGGTACTGAGGTGACGTTATGGGAGAGAAGAGACCGGTACTGAGGTGACGTTATGGGAGAGAAGAGACCGGTACTGAGGTGACGTTATGGGAGAGAAGAGACCGGTACTGAGGTGACGTTATGGGAGAGAAGAGACCGGTACTGAGGTGACGTTATGGGGGAGAAGAGACCGGTACTGAGGTGACGTTATGGGAGAGAAGAGACCGGTACTGAGGTGACGTTATGGGAGAGAAGAGACCGGTACTGAGGTGACGTCATCACATCACGAAGCGTGCATGCTTCGCCTGCTTAACATCACTCGCATAATTTATGCGCTCCTTTGGATCATATCGTTACCCAGTACTGACAAGAAGGGCTGAAAACGTTTCTGAGAACTGAGATGTCAACACGCACTCCAACAGCGACTGATGCATCCACAATTCATAGAAAGGACCGTCCTCGAGTTATCTCGAAGCCACCCTGAGCAAACACGTGCTCCGTGTGCGTACTCGGGTCTGCGCGATCGATGTGAACCATCCGAGACTCCTGACTCGGTACACAAACAGCTGCGTGACGTGCGTTCGGTATAATGTTGGACACGGCAACATACGGTCCGCTGGAGGGGCGGAGAGCCAGGACCAAGACCATCCTGTGAGGGACAGGACCAACACCATCCTGTGAGGGCCAGGACCAAGACCATTCTGTGAGGGCCAGGACCAAGACCATCCTGTGAGGGAAAGGACCAAGACCATCCTGTGAGGGCCAGGACCAAGACCATCCTGTGAGGGCCAGGACCAAGACCATCCTGTGAGGGCCAGGACCAGGCCCATCCTGTGAGGGCCAGGACCAAGACCATCCTGTGAGGGCCAGGACCAAGACCATCCTGTGAGGGCCAGGACCAAGACCATCCTGTGAGGGCCAGGACCAAGACCATCCTGTGAGGGCCAGGACCAAGACCATCCTGTGAGGGCCATGACCAAGACCATCCTGTGAGGGCCAGGACCAAGATCATCCTGTGAGGGACAGGACCAAGACCATCCTGTGAGGGCCAGGACCAAGACCATCCTGTGAGGGCCAGGACCAAGACCATCCCGTGAGGGCCAGGACCAGGCCCATCCTGTGACGGCCAGGACCAAGACCATCCTGTGACGGCCAGGACCAAGACCATCCTGTGAGGGCCAGGACCAAGACCATCCTGTGAGGGCCAGGACCAAGACCATCCTGTGAGGGCCAGGCCCAAGACCATCCTGTGAGGGCCAGGACCAGGACCATCATGTGAGGGCCAGGACCAGGACCATCCTGTGAGGGCCAGGACCATCCTGTGTTCACAACAGCGAGGGCAAAGGGCGGGTGCCAGGATAGGGGGGGGGGAGGAGTGCCAGGACAGAGCAGGAATGTAAGACCGTCATGAAAAATGGAGGGGCCATTGGCACTTTCATCTTAGCTTGAGAGAACCCCAAAACCCCTTTTCAAGATTTCCTTGGAGATTTGAGCCTTTCTTGTCTTGGTGTACCGTTTGCTCTCAAATTGTCTTTATTTCATGAAATAAAATAGTTTAGCAAAACTAATTGACCATGGGTGTCGCCACCACTACGGACAGTACGGACAGTGTCCGTACAAGTTGGTGAACTTCCAAAAACGGGTACGGACTGTCCGCACAAGTTTGCGGAACCATTTGAAGATGCAGGATTAGAGATATCAATACCTGAAAATGTTATATTATGGTTATCTTCAGATAGACTTTGTGACGAATCGTGACGAATTACCTATATTGTAACAGGCGCCGTTAGCCAGGGTATGTGCGAAAATGGCAAGAGGCATTTACATTTTTTGTCATTGCTAAAAGTTTAGCCGTTTAGCGAGCGGTGCTTGATGCGAAAGCGGGTACCGAAAGTTTGGGGACGATATTGGCGGTAGTTTACGAGATATTGCGAAATACGCGAGGGAGCAAAACAAAATACTCTCGTGCTAGTCACTAGTCCAGTAACATAAATAGTCAGGCCGTAATTACGAGCGAGCGCGAAGCGCTCGCTTGTCCTTCCGTGGTATATGGGGAAAATATGAATATGAGCGGCCCGGCCCGACCCGTGGCGACGCTTTTGAGAAGCTAATATCTCTGCAACCGCACGTCCGATTGACAAGCGGGTTTCTTTGCTGAGTAGCCCCATCCAACCTACCCTGTTTGAGACCAGTGCCGATTCATGGGGTGACTACCACTGCGCGTGGCGCGTGCCGCGTGAGGGGTGTTGGAAAGTGTTTTCTCGCAAAAACTCCGCAACGCCTGGGCCGATTGTGTTCAAATTTGGTGTGTTGTTAGGTGTACCTCTTAGCCGCCACTTTCCCACAAGTCAGGGGTGTGGTGCCTCTGCACGTGCGCATGTGCACACCCCTATTATATATCTCAGGAACGGCTGAGCTGATTGTGTTCAAATTTGGTCGGTGGTTAGGGACCCCTCCGCCGCCGCCTTCCCACAAGTCATGGGTGGGGTGCCTCTGCACGTGCGCACGTGCACACCCTTATTATATATCTCAGGAACGGCTGAGCCGATTGTGCTCGAAATTTGTGTGTGGTTAGGGACCTCTCAGCCGCCGCCTTCCCACAAGTCAGGGGTGGGGTGCCTCTGCACGTGCGCACGTGCACACCCCTATTCTACATCTGATGAACGGCTGAGCCGATTGTGTTCAAATTCGGTGTGTGGTTAGGGACCTCTCACTCATCTCAGCCGCCTCTTTCCCACAAGTCAGGAGTGGGGTGCCTCTGGACGTGCGCACGTGCGCACCTTTTTTGTATCTCAGAAACTACTTGCCCGATAGAGTTGAAATTCACCATACATTTCCTTCGCGCTCGCTCGTTCATCGCCAACTACGGCGCCTTACTGGTTTTACTGAACTGTATTTGTCTTCCTCCTGGCGCTGACAACGCTGATGCACGCGCGTTTGATTTTACATGGATCCAAACACAGTGTAGGTATAAGGCCTAACCCGCACCGTGCTGGGCGTTTGGATGTGCCTCCTGAAATTTGAGGAAATACAAGGAACAAACGGGAGAGTGTACGTGCTAGCTAGAGACGTGTGACTGATACCACAGTGTTTATTTCGTCGAGATGCGTCTCCCCATATGCAACATGACCAACCTGGGTCACCTAATGACCTTGACCTGAGGTCATATTTTGAACTTGACCCGATTTGGTGACCATAAGTATGGTTCGGATCGTCTTGACGAGGCAAACACGATGGCGCTAAAACTATTGCCTTATCTTTATCAGGTACACAGTTATGCACGGACAACTTTTGGGAAGAAAATGTCAACATGATCTTTGGTTGCCTCTAGAGCCTAAACTATTGACCTTATATACAATTTAAAGACACCTAAGTGATAGGATTTTCGAAGAGCTTTCGATAGCGTTGCTCTGTTTGTTCCAAGCTATCATAGTTTCCAAGATATTTTGGGTGTTTCTGGAGCGAAGTCCTAAGCTTGGAAAAATTTACCTTTGATGACCTCTGGTGACCTCAATATTGACCTGAGAGAAAATGTCACAAGCATAGGAACAAAGGGGCCGGGAGGCCATGGCCGCCCCACTTTTCGTATGCTTTTTTTCTAAGAATATTTGGCTAAATTATCCAGGTATGCCCCAAACACTTTTTTCCTCGAAATTAATATATTTCGATAACAAAGACACGCATTTTCAGTATAGATTGCGAAAGTGGCGCGAAATCCGAAAATGGCGCATGTTGTTATGATATTGTGTGCTTCAGGGGAGCAATCTGGCACAGTGGTAAGATATTTTATTTCTGTGCCGGGGACCGGGATTCAAATCCCTCGGCGGGCCTCTGAAAAAATTAGTCCCGGCCCCCATATCCCTCGGAACAAGGTGAGAGTTCCATCGTCATGGCCTTCAAAACTGCTATCTCAGCGCTAAAAATCCCATTATGAAAGTAAATGGTTTCCTTTAAACACAGTATAGACACCTCTGCAAAAGATCACGTCTTACCCCCCCCCCCCCCCCTCTGCTCGAAAGGTTCGATGTCATGGTGTGTCCGTACAAGTTTTGAAACCGTGGCAACGCCACTGTAATCGACCAAAAGCCTCCCCAATCTCCCCTTGTTCCTACGCATTAGGGACAGAGGGCAGTGCGGGAAGGCACCATCACATCACACCACATCATCACAGTCCATCACATCACACCATCACAGTCCATCACATCACACCATCATAGTCCATCACATCACACCATCACAGTCCATCACATCACACCATCACAGTCCATCACATCACACCATCACAGTCCATCACATCACACCATCACAGTCCATCACATCACACCATCACAGTCCATCACATCACACCATCACAGTCCATCACATCACACCATCACAGAGTGCGAGTGCCAAGGCGAAGAGCGGGGCCAGGGTAGACGGCGAGCGTCAGGGCATGGGTCGGGCCTTCGGAGGCGGCGTCACCACGCCAGCTGTGGCGGGGCCGGGCGGGACGGAGGTGACGCCGGCCACCGGTCTGTGTGACGGTCCAGGTGCACAGCGTCAACTGTCACCGTCAGACAGAGGCACGTGTTGGCTTTGGACGGCGGACGGACCGAGCCGGAACGGTGGCGGACCAGACGAGGCCGGAGAGACGGTGACTCACGGACAGACGGCCAGAGACGGTCAGAGACGGTCAGATGGAGAGACAAGTCAGACAGGCAGAGGGGCTCAGTCAGATCGATAGGCAGACGTCAGAGGGGTCTAGTCACTAGTCAGAAGGATTCAGTCAGCTACAAAAAGACAGATACAGGGATTCAACCAGATGGAGAAGACCCAGACAGACTCAGACAGTCAGAAGGATTCAGCCAGATGAAGAAGAATCAGGCAGACTCAGACAGTCAGAAGAATCAGCCAGATGGAGAAGAATCAGGCAGACTAAGACAGTCAGAAGAATCAGCCAGATGGAGAAGAATCAGACAGACTCAGACAGTCAGAAGAATCAGCCAGATGGAGAAGAATCAGACAGACTAAGACAGAGGCGGTCGCGGAGGGAGGGGCATCCGGGCCATGACCCCCCCAGGCCAATAGGGGGGATATTCGGCTGGAGTCTTTTCAGTAAAGAAAACTTGGAGATAGGGATTTTCCAACACGGGCTACACAACTGCTATCTCAGTTAAACGCTCATGTTGGAGGTGAACCATTTCCTTTAAGCGCGACGGACCGTAAAATAAAATAAAGCAAGCGGCACGAAAATGGATGCAAACATCAGTGACAAGATGCATCACAAACCCAATATGGAGTTTCATGTCATGGCCTCTGGAAGCGATTTGTTTGCACTACGACTCCCCCCCCCCCAAAAAAAAACGCTTCGAGTCACATCAAGAATCGTAATGTATTTTAACTTGTAAACGATTGGAAGAGAACAAAAAGTCACGGTGCGAACATGACTTTTTGTTCTCCAGGTGCACAGCAGATGGAGAGACAAGTCAGTCACATAATATCGGCACCGAAATGACGAAGTCGTCAATGCTGACCTGACCGTGTGAACTTTTTTTCTCTTTTTCATTTATTTATTCAATGTATCTCGATATCCCGAACAACCACATAACAAACAACACAACGCAGAAGAAGCCACGGTCCGGTCGGCAGCGGTCCGGGCAGCTGCTCGGCGCGGCCTCGGATATCACAGCGGCGACGGGCGGACATGCCGCAGCGAGAGGTGTGGCGCCAGGAGCTGTGCGCGGAGGTGCGGGAGGCCTGCCCCTGTCCGCCGGCCCGGAGCACGAATTGCCCTATCAGAAAAACAGCGATTCTTAAGCGCCGGCTACGGCGCCGGGTCGGGCAATCCGATGTGCGGCGAAATGTGACGGTGGTGGTCGTGTTTTGTGATTTGAAATACATTTTTAGGTTAGTTATGCTGCTTGTGTTGCTTTTTTCAATGTATATTTTTTTGATCGCCTATTAGTTGTTTTTAAAGTGAATTTTACAGGTTTGGTTGGTATTTATTAAGGATTAAACTAGGGATAGGTAGTCTGGTGTATCCATAGCTCCATTCTGATTTTTTTGGAGGAGAGAGTAGCTAGGTACCTTTCTTAAGAAAATAACCAAACTTAAAAATATTTGAAGTACGCTGGTTTCTGTGATACCTACTTGACAGTTTAAAAACAATTTGTATATGTTGTATATGTAGTCCTTGAATTATTTATATTATAGGAAATGTGTCAATTTTACCATTTTATTCAATTTTAGGTGGATTTTTTTTTTTAGGTATGTATGTATTAAAATCAGACAGCATCTACAGTACAGTAGCTATTCTGCGTCCACGTCATATTAAAGGGCAAGAGTATCAAGAGACGGGACTAGTGGTAAAACACATACATACAACAAGCATTCATGATAAGCAAGTGCGCCGCCGAGCACCACCACGTTACACGCCATACAGTATGCACTTCGCCGACTCAGAGAGCAGCAGCTGCTTAAAGGAAATAGTTCACTTTGGAAATATTTACCCAACACGATTTGATTATATTTTTTAATACAATTTCCTTTTATATTGTCAAAAATGGCCTTATATCGCGCCGATTCAAAACAGAAGGCCGTACATTTGTATTGTTTATCAAAACTATATGCATACTCTCTGAGTCAGAGTCCTGACGTCACGCGAATGTAAAAAATGGATCAGCCAATCAGATTCGAAAGTAGTCGCGTAAAGATAGACTCGCATTGGAGATGTGTCAACCGGCGGCCGGCGATTCGATTGCTAGCACCAGCTGCAAGCTGATTGGCTGATGGTATAGCCTCTGCCCGGGCTAGAACCAGTACAACATTCTTTCGCCAGCACCGCATTCCTTCGCCAAAAACTCAAATATATTCGGCTGGAGAGTCTTTTCAGTCAAGAAAACTTGCAGATAGGGGTTTCCCAATACGGGCTACAAAACTGCTATCTCAGTTTAAAACTAATGTTGAAGGTGAACTATTTCCTTTAAGTCTGCACTTGAAAGGCGCCATTCTGAGGTCCCTAAGGTCTAGTGGAAGACCATTGAACAAAACACCACAATGGATAAAACGCCTAACCCCAGAACCCGTCTTAGCTCGAGGGCATGACAACTGCCCAGTCTGTCTGGTGTTATGCACTGTCGAGACATAGGAGAACATTTCAGCGATGTCATACGGGAGACCAGTTGCGAGCACACATTTTAGCAAACATAGCTGATGGTATTTGACCAGTTGCTCAGCACGAAGCCACCTAAGTTCATTAAGCACTCCGGATATATGCTCGTATTTACGGCGACCGCTTATGACACGAGCACAGAAGTTCAGAAGCTTTTGAACCCGATGCATCTGTGTTATAACACAGGTGCCGTAAATAGATATGCAATACCGTATCGAGCTTACTACTAGGGCGTTCACAACACAGGCCACGGTATATGATGGAAGGACGTGTCTCGAGTGAGATGGGGCGATCAGGGCAGCACCAGTGCACCTGGCGACCAGTTGACTGATGTAGTCATCAAACGAAAGGTGTCTATCCATCACCAGACCAATATTTTGTACTGCACGGCTTTCAGTTACAACGGATGTGCCAAATTTGATTTCGATTGGGGGAGATCACGCAACGTATTTTTGGTTCCGAAGATAATAAGCTGAGTTTTTGAGGTGTTTACTTCCATAGAATTAGAGCTGAACCAGTCCGAAACCACGGCAAGGGTGTTCTCCAATGACGGAGTCAGTGCTGCGATGTCCTGCCTTTTTGACGGTTTTCCAAATTTGGACATCGTCTGCGAATTGAGCAATTTCGGCGCCATGAGCGTGCATGGCAAGGTCATTGGAGAAAATTGAGAACATAATTGGACCCAGTGCTGTCCCCTGATGCATGGTGTTGGGCCGAGCGCACAAGCTGACCGCTTCTGTCACGGGTTTGCACCTGCTGGGAGTGATTGGCTAGATATGACTCAAACCAGCGCGTGTCTACATTGTTCAATCTAAGTTTGGAGAGTAGCGCGTCATGGTTCACCGCATCAAAGCATTTTGAAAGGTCGGCTAGAACAAGTATCGTAATTTCAGTGTTATCCATACCAGCGAGAATGCGGTCCGAAAGCACCGTGCGTGCTGTTACGGTCGAATGGTGCTGCCGCCTGTACGCGTGCTGAGTACTCGAGAACAGGCGGTGCTTTTCAAGGTGCGCGTTGAGTTGATGGTTAACAACACGTTCAACAATTTTGGCTATACCCGGTACAACAGAGATCGGTCGGAATTTGGAGGGATCAGACACGTCGGACGTTTTAGGCAGAGGCGTGACAAGGGCGTGCTTCCACGGCTGCGGCACAGAACCGGCGGTCAAACTAGAGTTAACAATATCGAGCCAGATGTGCCCAAACCCATGGAAGTACTGCTGCAACATGTAAACGCTAATGCCATCAGCTCCGCACGATTTAGACGATTTCATGTTAGCAAGAGTATAACAAAGTGATTCAAGAGTGACAGGTTGAACTTGAAACGAGCAGGTCAGAACACGCTAGAGTAAAACGGGCACAACCCGTTTGCAACGGGCACAACCCGTCTGGGCGGAGGTACGGCAGCGGCAGTAGCGGGACCGACACCGACAAAATAACGGCTGAGCACGTCAGGCTGTACATCCAGGACTGTGCCAGCACCAGACTTACCACCCCCAATGATTGGCTTGAGGCAACGCCAAATTGAGGACCGGTTAGACTCGGTAATGCACCTCGTGCACCTCGTGCACCTCGTGCACCTGGTCCCTACAGTCACGCCGAATCGCAGCCCTACACTCGCGGTTCAGCGCTTTATAGCGCGTGAGATCGCTGTTAGCCAGGGCTACACGGCGGTGGCCAACAAATCGCTAGTCTGGGTTGACAGGTGCGGGGCAGCGGGGTTACGCAACTGGACACGGCGCACCGGGGCAACCGCGTCCAGCATAGCAGGTGCGGGGCAGCGGGGTTACGCAACTGGACACGGCGCATCGGGGCAACCGCGTCCAGCATAGCAGGTGCGGGGCAGCGGGGTTACGCAACTGGACACGGCGCATCGGGGCAACCGCGTCCAGCATAGCAGGTGCGGGGCAGCGGGGTTACGCAACTGGACACGGCGCATCGGGGCAACCGCGTCCAGCATAGCAGGTGCGGGGCAGCGGGGTTACGCAACTGGACACGGCGCATCGGGGCAACCGCGTCCAGCATAGCAGGTGCGGGGCAGCGGGGTTACGCAACTGGACACGGCGCATCGGGGCAACCGCGTCCAGCATAGCAGGTGCGGGGCAGCGGGGTTACGCAACTGGACACGGCGCATCGGGGCAACCGCGTCCAGCATAGCAGGTGCGGGGCAGCGGGGTTACGCAACTGGACACGGCGCATCGGGGCAACCGCGTCCAGCACAGCAGGTGCGGGGCAGCGGGGTTACGCAACTGGACACGGCGCATCGGGGCAACCGCGTCCAGCATAGCAGGTGCGGGGCAGCGGGGTTACGCAACTGGACACGGCGCATCGGGGCAACCGCGTCCAGCATAGCAGGTGCGGGGCAGCGGGGTTACGCAACTGGACACGGCGCATCGGGGCAACCGCGTCCAGCATAGCAGGTGCGGGGCAGCGGGGTTACGCAACTGGACACGGCGCATCGGGGCAACCGCGTCCAGCATAGCAGGTGCGGGGCAGCGGGGTTACGCAACTGGACACGGCGCATCGGGGCAACCGCGTCCAGCATAGCAGGTGAAAGAAGTCACAACATTATCCCACTTCGTCGATGTCAGGCGCTCAGTACAAACATTAGACCAGTCACAGCCATACAAGGTACGGTTGAAAAGATGAAAATCAAGCTTGACAGCGTGAAACGAGTACAGATGCCCTCGGTCGACACAGCCACGGACACAACTGCTCGCGACAAGTTGTGCGGGCAGTGAGTTACAGTGAGTTACAGTGACAGTGAGTTACACCGGTGCGCAGAAAACAGCCAGCACGACTAACGGCTATGTAGTCTGGCAGGTATGTTCGTGAGTATTGTTCGGAGAATTCCGGGAGACCATCGGCGGCGATAGTGTTGAAAGACTCGTTGAAGAGTATATGATTCTACTGCGACAAAGATGAGACAGATGACAGGAGAAAGCGTTGAGTGGCAGCGTCGAACGTGTGGCCGCACACTCCGGGAACGTCGGCGACTGCGTCAGTCGCGTAATCGATGAGTGGCGGCGTCGAACGTCGCGCCGCACACTCCGGGTACGTCGGCGGCTGCGTCAGTCGCGTAATCGGCGGAGTCTGGTGGTCGACTGCCCGTGTCGCGGCACCGTCCCGGCCCTCGTGCGCGACATCGCACGTGGTCGCGGGAACCAGGACAGCGGACACGTGGGCGTGAGGGTCGAAGTATCGCACACGTGGTGCCATAAACGGCGACAAGGAGAGCATACAGCGACGGGGCGGAAAAGGCGCGTTTTCTCGCTAACAAGGTCTGTAAGTTGGAACTGAAGCATTGAACAGGTGGAAATCATACGCGCCAAATAACTCCCTCAGGCGCGATCCCTGAGCTCTGGGCGATTTGTCCAACTGGTTGAGATTGTGGTCGCCCACTAATGCCACCAGGCCATGATAACGGAACACAACAAACTGGACCTGATGTTCAAGGTCATCTAAGTCCGCGGTTGTCTGCGCCACAGAGTTAGTTCGTGTGACGATAAGAATAACCAAGAGTCAGGCACCCTTGGGAAGCACAGCTGGGGCTGGATCAGGGTTGGATCACGCTCATCTTGGATCTGCTAGTGGAAATATGTTCATGATGTATCAACACCCTCTTGCATATTGCTATATAACTATCTAGATTGATGTTCCACCCCTTTCTACACCACGCTCTTGGATTTGACCCACTTTTGACTTTCTTGCAAAATTGGGGACCGGGCTTGACCCCTCCCAGGATGAACAGGATCATTTACCATTGCTCATTGTCCATGGGAGCATAGGTAATGAGGATTCCTTACCTATGTTATTCAACCTTTGTATGCCTAAGACCTCTCTTATTGAAAGATGTGTGTCTAAAACAGTATCATGATAGCCTGACAGAACATGAGGCTACTGGTAGAAGCAAACAATGGTACAGCTATGCAATTTGTTCTATCAGTTTAGACTTTTGCTTGTGTTATGTTGGTTGAACGGACCTTTTTATTTGAGGGGGTGCTTTTGACAGTGAGGGGGTGCACGTTTGAGGTCAGGGGGTGCTTGAGCACCCTCAAAAACCCCAATTCTCCGCCCCTGGTGGGGGCCCGCACACAAGTGGGCCCGCTCTTAGGGCTCTGACCCCCCCCCCCCCCAATGGAATCCTGCGTGCGCCACTGGCGAGCGATGCAGTGTCTGGAGAATGAGTCAGAAAAAGAGATCCAGTCGCTACGAAGGAGGTATCGGTCGATCAAAAAGATTCATTACTTATTCTGCTTGTCAAATGAATTGAACTGCACGGACCATTAAGACACATTCTGAAGGCGGGCAGGGATTAGTGTCCTTTAGGGAATAATCCGGCTGTAGAGGTTGATCGAGCAAACTGAGAGGCTGGACGAGAGAGCCGGGCTAAATTCGACAGCAAACAAATGAGAGGGGATGTAATGTCAATTGACCAGCCAGATCGACCGAATGAAAGCTCGTTTGAGCCAGTGGATTGGCGGCGGGCAGTGGCGGATCAGTGCGTGTGGCTTGACTGCTTTATGAGTTAATTTAGTCGAATGACGAACCCGAGAAATCGTGCTAAGACACGGAGCATGGTACTGAGTAGAGCTATCAACTAGAACGAAGCTTATGAACACAGTTTATGGAAAAGGTAACGATCAGAAACCATGCTAACGAATAATTGCATGCTATAATTGTGTTAGTTTTAATTATATATTTTTCTGTGTTACGCACGCAGAATGGCTCTGCTAACATCAAACATGCCTGTATTTCCTCCTTTCACATTGTCTCTACGTTTGGAATTGACATTTTATATTGGAATATGATGAATTGTACAATGCAATAAAACAGGTAAACATGGATGAAAGAGTTTTCCATACATTGTGACCGTTTTATTGCAGTCGTATCCAATATATGGCAGCTATTTTTGTCCTTAATCTCTAATTCAGATGCCGTCCATTGTGGTATCTAACATGATGCAGAATACCTGGACATCTAATAGCGCTAAAAAAAAAATCAGGGTAACGTATGCTCTTATTCCACCTCTCGTGCTCGTCATTCGATTGACATTCACAGAAGAGTTGGAAAACCAGATGCGATGGGAATGTCATTTATTGTTTTCTTGCGTGCATCACTGTAAGAATAACGGTTCCTTAAATGCGTATGTGTTAGCTACCGCGCAAATGTTTTCACGCTACCTCGCACGTGTTTCCAATCAACTGAAGCATTAGTCATGCGCGCACTCCAGCAATCAAGTTCATCGCACCCAATCGCACCGACTTTGCCGGACATTCTGCCATTCCAAGCACCATTCCGCTTCTCAGGGTTTCCGCCGCATTTCCGTCAAAGTTGGGCGCCTTACGTCACCAGCCTTCGTTAAATTGTAACGCTTTTAAGTTTTCTTCGGCTTCCTAAATCTGCAATTTTAGTACTGAAAATGGCAACAATTAGCTGTGCAGTGTACACCAATATAAACTGCGAAAAAAAATTGCGTGTAATATATTTGATATTCTTCCACAGCTTCTCAGAGAAAATATATGAAATTGCAGTGTTACTGCGGCAGCATTTCGGTCATTCAACCATTCAGACACTCAACCATTTGTCCTGATTAATGGTTGAAAGTATCGGCCGAATTTGCAGCGTGCGCTGACCTGGCGGCAATCCATTTCGGCAATGTAGCAATAGTGGATTCACCTTTAAATAAACTGCTTGGTATTAGACACGGGAACATCTATTTAAATACTGACTTCAGTTTCAGCACCATACCAAATGCACAAGACACTGTCAGCAATCATCAACAATGGAGAAAAATGGGAAAATGGGGGGAAATCATGGATGCATTTGTGCCGAATGGCATGCAAATAAGTGTGTTTTACCATAACATGGCGTATTGTAAAAAAATCGGTAAATGCTTATTGATGAAATGTGTGTCTTTTCCCCAAATTGAACACAAGAAGTGTGCATACTCTTTGTGAAATAGCTCCGACGTTTGTGTAAAATAATGACAAGATCCCATGTTAAAGCACCACTCATCTGGCTTCTTATCTTTGTCGTTAGCGATGCACCTACACTACACCAGCATACACATTCGATGCGATCAGCTGCAGTGAGCCTGTGGACTGTATTGCCACCATCGTGCCCCCCACTGCCTGCGCCCCGTCGCCTCTCCTCCCCGGCATAGCAGAGGTGTGGTGTTTGTGTGCCGCTCGGCTCAGCGGCGGCGGCGACCCTGCCCGGGGCCGTGAGCCTCTATCGAATCAGCAAGTCGCCGCCGACGCCGCCGGCCGATCGTCGGCGTCGACGATTGACGACTGACGGCCGACGCCGAGCGACACAAAGCCCGTGGGCGGCCAGGCGGCGGCGGCGGCCGGCAGACACATCAGGAGGCCATCGGGACGCGCCGACTGCACGACAAAGCGGGCCGCCCAGCGAGCGTGATGCCGGGTGTCACGCTCTGGTGTCACGCTCTGGTGTCACGTTCTGGTGTCACGTTCTGGCGTCAGGCTCTGGTGTCACGCTCAGGTGTCACGCTCTGGGGTCACGTTCTGGTGTCACGCTCTGGTGTCACGCTCTGATGTCACGCTCTGGTGTCACGTTCTGGCGTCAGGCTCTGGTGTCACGCTCAGGTGTCACGCTCTGGGGTCACGTTCTGGTGTCACGCTCTGGTGTCACGCTCTGGTGTCACGCTCTGGTGTCACGCTCTGGTGTCACGCTCTGGTGTCACGCTCTGGTGTCACGCTCTGGTGTCACGCTCTGGCGTCAGCGCGGTGACACGGGTTGTTATGCTCTGGTGCCAGTGTCAGTGTAGTGACACTGGGTACCACGGCTTGGTGTCAACGCTTTGTTCAATCGCTGTAGAATCGATCGGCGAAAATGGAAGTTGGCACGACAGTCGTGATCGATCCAGGTCATCCACGTCTTTGTTGCTCTCTGTCCCAGTTTGTGTTTGGTATCTCAGGAAATATGGTGCGTTCCTGTAGCAGATCATCGTGAACTACCATGTCCGACAAATTAGCTTTCTCTAAAGCCATATGTTCTTACTGAATAGGATTAAGTGTCTTGCTGCCTGTCAGATCTTATGACAGTTAAGAAATGGAGCGGCGCCCAGTGAAGTTGAGAGTCGGAATTTGAGCAGTTGATGGCCGAGGCGTCATTAGAGATTTCAGGGGCTGACTCGCTGGTATCCAGCGAGAGTTTCTCCGCTGGCCGGGCTGCTCAGCCGTGCTGCTCACGTGAACATTGCATCAAGTCTACCTGATTAATTCACCATTAGCATTTCGAAACTCGCAAGCAATTTGACTGGATGGGGTCGTTTTAGTCCGTTCATAGGTTTTCAGCAAAGCGCCTTTCAAGTAAACTTTCAGGTGCAATAGTCTTAACTAGAAAAGTATTTCATGTCACCTTTGGAGTTCTTTACTATTATAATGCATCAAATTAAAGTCTTTTCAACATCCGATTCTCAGCTTTACACAAATGTTGCAATCTAAAAGTATTTTAAGTATTTCACATATTGCATGTCATTCGACTTATCTTACCAAGCACCGTGAAATGAAAATGTCAGGCACCTGTCATGATCAACCTTATCCTTGTCGCGCACAAGGTATGTGCGGTTATTGCGAAATATATTCGAAGTTCGTCCCCACTCAGAAGTTCGTCCCCACTCAGTTCACGGCAAAACAACCGACCATCACGGCGTGCAGAGGAAGGCTGTGGCCGTCACGGCGTGTGGGAGGCGGGGTGTAACTGTCACGCCGTGTGGGAGGCGGGGTGTGGCCGTCACGCCGTGTGGGAGGCGGGCTGTGGCCGTCACGCCGTGTGGGAGGCGGGGTGTGACTGTCACGCCGTGTGGGAGGTGGTGTGTGGCCGTCACGCCGTGTGGGAGGCGGGGTGTGACTGTCACGCCGTATGGGAGGCGGGCTGTGGCCGTCACGCCGTGTGGGAGGCGGGGTGTGACTGTCACGCCGTATGGGAGGCGGGCTGTGGCCGTCACGCCGTGTGGGAGGCGGGGTGTGACTGTCACGCCGTGTGGGAGGCGGAGTGTGGCCGTCACACCATGTGGGAGGCGGGGTGTGGCCGTCACGCCGTTTGGGAGGCGGGGTGTGACTGTCACGCCGTGTGGGAGGCGGGGTGTGACTGTCACGCCGTGTGGGAGGCGGGCTGTGGCCGTCACGCCATGTGGGAGGCGAGGTGGGACTGTCACGCCGTGTGGGAGGCGGGGTGTGACCGGTTTAAGACCGGCAGATGTGGATTACAGAAGTATCCGTCATTCCTTGTCAGCTCAGCTCGCCTGTTCGTCTCTACCCGAGTATAACGCTCTGGAAGTGATCCGATACGTGTCGCTATCATAGGCGTACCCAAGGCGGGGGGATCAAACGGGGCAATTGGCCCCTCCTGAAAGTCCGTACGTTCCCCTTGGCCGTATGTGCCCCTTTGGAAATAGGGCCCGAAGGGCCCTATTTCGAGATAAAAAAATTAATGATTTGTTTGAATTTTTAAAGGGGATTAAAAAAAAAATATGCCCCTCTAAAAAATAGTGGGCCAAATCCGATTAGTTTTTTTTTGGTGGGGGTACTTTATGCCCCCCTGATAAAAATTGTTCCCTCCTGGAGTGAATCCTGGGTGCGCCACTGGCCGCTATGAAATGGCCAACATCGCCGGATACGTGACCAAGTTTGTATTAACGGAGGCAGTTTTTCAGCCGTGAGTCGGCAACGACTGAACTTACAAGGCGTCAGTTCATCCCCATTCGCACACATGTTTGATTATGTTTACACGCATTGTCCAAGCCGACCTGAACAGCGCCTATCGATTGCGGAAGCAGCACCGAGTTTGCATTGAAATGTCAGCTGTGGCTGGGCTGGGCTATTCACCGGAGTCCCACAGCGGGCTGCGACTCGAGCTGGGACCATCCCCGGCAACCCGACTGTCAAACAAGAGAAACTTCAGCCACTTATGCTGGAAGTGGCGCTCTTCCCGTGTTTGGCCGACCGATGCGGTGCCCGCTGGGTCAAAAGGAGTCCGTGGGCTGGGCTGGACTGGGCTGTGCTGGCTTGGACAGGGCTAGGCTGGGATCAGCTGTGCTGGCTTGGACTGAGCTGGGCTGGGCTGGGCTGTACTGGACTGGCCTGGCCTGGCCTGGCCTGGCCTGGCCTGGCCTGGCCTGGCCTGGCCTGGCCTGGCCTGGTCTGGTCTGGTCTGACCTGGTCTGGCCTGGTCTGGCCTGGTCTGGCCTGGTCTGGCCTGGTCTGACCTGGTCTGGCCTGGTCTGGCCTGGTCTGGCCTGGCCTGGCCTGGTCTGGTCTGGTCTGGTCTGGCCTGGTCTGGCCTGGTCTGGCCTGGTCTGGCCTGGTCTGGCCTGGTCTGGTCTGGCCTGGTCTGGTCTGGTCTGGTCTGGTCTGGTCTGGTCTGGTCTGGTCTGGTCTGGCCTGGTCTGGTCTGGTCTGGTCTGGTCTGGTCTGGTCTGGCCTGGTCTGGTCTGGTCTGGTCTGGTCTGGCCTGGTCTGGCCTGGTCTGGCCTGGCCTGGTCTGGCCTGGTCTGGCCTGGTCTGGCCTGGTCTGGCCTGGTCTGGCCTGGTCTGGTCTGGTCTGGCCTGGTCTGGCCTGGTCTGGCCTGGTCTGGCCTGGTCTGGTTGGGCCGGCTGGTTTCTGTAGTGCCCGGTCGGTCGGAATTCATCACTGCCACGGCACATGTATGTCCAGCTCCATTGGCGCGTTATTTAACAGGAGCTGGTGCCGAATGGATTGTATTCACTGCCTGTTGTTGGGGCCCCGTTTCTCACTTGAACTACTAATTTATTCAGTGTATTTGTATGGCAGATTTTGCCCATTTTTGATTTAAAATGTCATATATTATTTTTAAAAGGCTGAAAATGCCTTTCAGTAGTAATCGAAAGTCCCTAAAATCCCTTGACCTTGCACGACGACATCGATATTTTATCGCATAACGTCATTTGGATTTATCCTTGTCACACTTCAAAGAAGATGGATTTGTGTTGGAGAAATCCGTTTACAACAAATCAACCAAAAACACAGCATATCTGTTGGCTTCAGAAAATCCACGCATTAGGTAAATATTCGGAATGAGAATCATATGCCGCTTACAAGAACCATTAACTTAAAATGAAACCAGTCTTTTTGCAAATCACTGTGAATTTGCTAATAATTCGTACCTGAAAATGTTTAATATGACATTGGTTACCGAGCGGGCGCGAAGCGCCCGTGAGGTTTCTTGTCATCTTACTAGACAAATTTACATTTGACCCGGCCCGACCCGGCCCGACTTGGCCGGACCCGGCCATATAGACGCTTTTCGGAAGCTAATAACTTTGCAACCACTGCTCCGATTGAGATCGGGTTTTCACCATTGGATAGGACCATCAAATCAATTTTTATTTGGTTATGATGCATTCTGATAGGGTGGTACCAGAGCGCGTGGCACCCGCAGACGTCGAAATGAACAAAAAACATTTTTGATCAAAAATGGCTTGATCTATCTAAGCATTCGTTTTGTATACGCTGAAGCATGCAACGCTCAGGACGGATTCGAGAAAGGGGATTCCCTTTTGGTGGATTCGAGAAAGGGGATCATGTAAAATAAAAAAAAAGAAGTAATTTTTATGTTGGCATGCATGAAGGCCTGACATTTTTATGGGGGACTAAAGGGACTAAAAGGACTATGTGTTACTATCACGTGTGCTCCCGTACCGTTTCATATTTCAAACCTGTTTTAGCTTTACCAGTGGGCGCCCGCTCAGTCATCGGCCAAAAAGGCGTTTGACTGGTTTATCAAGATATACCTTAAAAGCAATTTAAAAAAGCGATATACTTCGAAAGCATATTCTCGTATATTCAGTATGGATTGCGAGAAGTGGCGCTGATTTCAAAAGTGGCGCATGTTGTTATGATATTGTGTACTTCGAAAGAAGATGCAAAAGATTCGGAACGTATGTACAAATAATTATTTATAAAAGTAGTAAGTACAAATGCAATGATTATCGTATAATTGTTTGCATAACTAGCATAATATTTTCATTTGCGAAGGGTTCGCGCGCTGGTCCAGTAACGCTGCTTTTAGCACATGCTACCATATGAAGCTTTTCGACAAAGGGTCAAATTTTCGACAAAGCGCCAAATTGCAGGATAAAACATCAAATATATTCGGCAGGAGAGTCCTTACAACAAAACGGAGTATGCCGTAGATTATTTCTCGGCATGGCTTTCAAACTGCTATCTCGGTTTAAAACCCCATTATAAAAGTGACTGATTTCTCATTTCCTTTAAAGCTCCACTTTGTAAGTGTGGAATGGAACACCATTCGAGTTTAAAGCAACATTACAGGACTTCTGCATGTATAGCTGCGTGTCTTCTGAATATAAGTGAGTCTGTTATGTCATTTTTGACAAATGTGAGGAATAGTAACGCTGCTTTCTGCGATTGTGAAAAATCGCACGATATTTATCTTAAAGTATTCATGAATGCAATTGGAGTCGAGCTTCACTCAAGACGTATGGATCAAAACGTCGAGTTGTAGACGGATGTACCATATGTTAAGAAAAGTTTCAACACTGACAACTAGAATGATTCCCTTTAGGAATATTAGGGATCTTGCACCAAAATCACCCCCCCCCCCCCCCGTTTCTTCCCCCGATAGGTCCCCTATATGGATATATTGCAAGCATATTGGAAGAATACCGGCGGGAAAAGGATCTATTGGGGGAAGACACTGGGGGTTATTTTGGTGCAAGACCCCTGGTATTCCTAAAGGGAATTATTCTAGTTTTGAGTGAATGGATGTTAAGTATCGATTACCTCTCATTCATTTTCTGGGTTACTTCTTCGAGGTCTCATGCCATAAAGCATGTAAAATCGTCACATGGTAGGCTACCTAGCGGACCCGGACAACCGCCAGCTGGTGACCAAACCAGGACAAGCACTTCGTTCCAGCTGGTGACCAAACCAGGACTAGCACCACGTTCCAGGTGGTGACCAAACCAGGACTAGCACCACGTTCCAGGTGGTGACCAAACCAGGACTAGCACCACGTTCCAGGTGGTGACCAAACCAGGACTAGCACCACGTTCCAGGTGGTGACCAAACCAGGACTAGCACCACGTTCCAGGTGGTGACCAAACCAGGACTAGCACCACGTTCCAGGTGGTGACCAAACCAGGACTAGCACCACGTTCCAGGTGGTGACCAAACCAGGACTAGCACCACGTTCCAGGTGGTGAACAAACCAGGACTAGCACCACGTTCCAGGTGGTGAACAAACCAGGACTGGCACCACGTTCCAGGTGGTGACCAAACCAGGACTGGCGCCAGCACAGTTTAACTGATGACCTGACCATTCGCGGGAGAAGTGGGCCGTGCAGCGTCGGAGCGCCCCCGTCACCGACCGCCACGCAGTGGGCGACACGGCTGCATTACAAACGCGGCGCGCCTTTCACCGCCGCGCCGTCCGTCTAAAAGGCGCCATACTCGCCTCAGCCGGCTGGTGGCGACAGGAGCGGGCCGGCTCTAAGGGCGTGCCGTCACAGCCGTCACAGCCGTCACCACCGGACGTGACTGTCATTACCGGACGCAGCAGGTCCAATCACGGCACGTCCCGCCGGCCCACTGCTGACGGCTGCTGACGGCTGACGGCCGACGGCTGCCGACGGCTGCCGACGGCTGCTGACGGCTGACGGCCGACTGCTGACTGCTGACGGCTGCTGACAGCTGATGGCCCACTGCTGACGGCTGCTGACTCCTGACGGCCCACTGCTGACGGCTGCTGACTCCTGACGGCCCACTGCTGACGGCTGCTGACTCCTGACGGCCCACTGCTGACGGCTGCTGACTCCTGACGGCCCACTTCTGACGGCTGCTGACTCCTGACGGCCCACTGCTGACGGCTGCTGACTCCTGACGGCCCACTGCTGACGGCTGCTGATGGCCGACTGCTGACGGCTGCTGACGGGTGACTGCTGACTGCTGACGGCTGCTGACAGCTGACTGCTGACGGCTGCTGACGGCTGCTGATGGCCGACTGCTGACGGCTGCTGACGGGTGACTGCTGACTGATGACGGCTGCTAACAGCTGACTGCTGACGGCTCGCTGCTGACTCCCGCCGGCCGACTGCTGACGGCTGCTGACGGCTGACGGCCGACTGCTGACTGCTGACGGCTGCTGACAGCTGACGGCCCACTGCTGACGGCTGCTGACTCCTGACGGCCCACTGCTGATGGCTGCTAACGGCTGACGGCCCACTGCTGACGGCTGCTGACAGTTGACTCCTGACGGCTGACGGCTGCTGACTCCTGACAGCTGCTGACTCCTGACGGCTGACGGCTCACTGAGGGTTGCTGACGTCTGGCTGCTGACTGAGAACTGATGGCTGCTGACTACTGACTGAGAACTGACTACAGCCGACTGCTGACTACTGACTACTGACTGCTGACTGCTGACTGCTGACTGCTGACTGCTGACTGCTGACTGCTGACTACTGACTGCCGACTGCCGACTGCTGACTGCTGACTACCGACTACTGACTACTGACTACTGACTACTGACTACTGACTACTGACTACTGACTACTGACTACTGACTACTGACTACTGATTACTGACTACTGACTACTGACTACTGACTACTGACTACTGACTACTGACTACTGACTACTGACTACTGACTACTGACTACTGACTACTGACTACTGACTACTGACTACTGACTACTGACTACTGACTACTGACTACTGACTACTGACTACTGACTACTGACTACTGACTACTGACTACTGACTACTGACTACTGACTACTGACGACTGACGACTGACGACTGACGACTGACGACTGACGACTGACGACTGACGACTGACGACTGACGACTGACGACTGACGACTGACGACTGACGACTGACGACTGACTGAAGACTGCTGACGGCTGACTGAAGACTGAGGACTGCTGACGTCTGACTGAATACTGAGGACTGCTGACGGCTGACTGAAGACGGAGGACTGTTGACGGCTGACTGAAGACTGAGGACTGCTGACGGCTGACTGAAGACTGAGGACTGCTGACGGCTGACTGCTGACGGCTGACGTCTGACTGAATACTGGGGACTGCTGACGGCTGACTGAAGACTGAGGACTGCTGACGGCTGACTGAAGACTGAGGACTGCTGACGGCTGACTGAATACTGAGGACTACTGACGGCTGACTGAAGACTGAGGACTGCTGACGGCTGACTGAAGACTGATGACTGCTGACGGCTGACTGAAGGCTGAGGACTGCTGACGGCTGACTGAAGACTGAGGACTGCTGACGGCTGACTGAAGACTGAGGACTGCTGACGGCTGACTGAAGACTGAGGACTGCTGACGGCTGACTGAAGACTGAGGACTGCTGACGGCTGACTGAATACTGAGAACTGCTGACGGCTGACTGAATACTGAGGACTGCTGACGGCTGACTGAAGACTGAGGACTGCTGACGGCTGACTGGAAACTGAGGACTGCTGACGGCTGACTGCAGACTGCAGACTGAGGACTGCAGACTGAGGACTGCTGGCGGCTGACTGAAGACTGAGGACTGCTGACGGCTGACTGAAGACTGAGGACTGCTGACGGCTGACTGAAGACTGAGGACTGCTGACGGCTGACTGAATACTGAGGACTGCTGACGGCTGACTGAAGACTGAGGACTGCTGACGGCTGACTGAGGACTGAGGACTGAGGACTGCTGACGGCTGACTGCAGACTGAGGACTGCTGACGGCTGACGGCTGACTGAAGACTGAGGACTACTGACGGCTGACTGAATACTGAGGACTGCTGACGGCTGACTGAATACTGAAGACTGCTGACGGCTGACTGAAGACTGAGGACTGCTGACGGCTGACTGCTGACGGCTGACGTCTGACTAAGGACTGAGGATTGCTGACTACTGACTACTGACTGAAGGCTGCTAGCTGCTAACTACTGACTGTTGACGGAGCATTGCCCGATCCAATGGTACATTATATCACGTCAAAGAGATCACCACCTACTGCACTGTCACGGACAATAACCTTAGGCAATGCAGTCACAAACCACAGCTGAGGCGCGCCCAGCAGTCAATACCATTGGCAACATAGCCGCGTCATACTAGGAACTGGCTCAATAACCACGTAAGTACGTAAACGCCGACGTGTATACGTGAACGTTATCCAACATGTCCACCATTTAATCATCCACCACGACATTAAGCCGAACTTAACAAAGCTCTAATTGCGATAGCTTGCCGACCACCAGACGGCTATGTCGTTAAAAGACCAGTCCTCATCTCGCCCCGCCAAATCCAAACAAAGACCTATGCTGCTTCCAGCTACCGACATCGTTAATATTGGATTGGAAGCATAATGTTCCGAAGACGACTGTATTTCTGGGCTTGATGATTTTCGGACTGACTTGACAGCTGACATTCGTATTAGCTTCTGACGCAATAGCTGAACGAATTAGGAATTACCGGCCGTTTCCATCTCCATTTGCCTCCTGTGCGGTCGCAGCTGTCGGTCTAAAGCCATCCGAATACACCCGAGAACAATTTATGGGAGTTCAGAGATACACAAATCAGAGCCGCGGAGCTTTGGTGAGGATTTCTGGGCTGGTGTTCGCTGACGCCGGGGTGGTGTGGTGCGATCCTCAGACGCTGCAACACCATAACCGGAAAACTGGCTTATGTGGTGTGATCAGACAGAGATGCCAAATGCAAACACAAATCGTTGCTACGAACCCCAAAATAGCTTACTGCGATGCGACAATGAATGCATGGTCTTTATCGCTGACTATGCAAGCGTGTCATGACGAATTCTTCAATCGAGGCATTTGGTTGCCTGAACAAAAACAAAAACAGAGGACATTGTGAAGACAGTTAATAGTGACTATCGCCATCCGAGCATTCGCTCATGACATTATTCCCAACGATCAAGACATTTGTGGCGACGAATAACTTGGATCCCTGGGGTCCATGACTCACAGGATGTAGATTCTGAATCATGGCACTAACAGGCGTACATTTTCCTGGTGTCAGCCTCATAACTTCACAAAGTCGGTGAAAACTGACAGGTTACAACAGCTCCAGAGATCATATTTTGCCGTTTGAGGACATGGCAGTCCACAAAGGAGCCGACCGTTTCCGGAAGCTTTCAGCGGCGGATGGTTTATCGGGACGCGGTCTGCGGCACAGCGGCCTCGAGTGCGTCGCATCGTAAGTCTTGACCTTCTCCCATCCATAATGCCTCCGCGGGCCGGCCGGCCGACCACGCCGCGCGGCATGCTGGCTTTTCATATGGTCTCATCCGTCACTGACGCCAGCTGGTGCCGGCAACTGTGGCCGAGCGCGGCAGAAACCTGAACCGACCCTACGCAGCCTCAGCAGCTAGTGTCGGCGGCAGCTGCACGGCTTCTGTGATTTAACCGAACGCAGCCTCAGCAGCCAGTGTCGGCGGCAGCTGCACGGCTTCTGAGATTTAACCGAACACAGCCTCAGCAGCTAGTGTCGGCGGCAGCTGAATGGCTGCTGAGATCTAACCGAACACAGCCTCAGCAGCCAGTGTCGGCGGCAGCTGCACGGCTTCTGCGATTTAACCGAACGCAGCCTCAGCAGCTAGTGTCGGCGGCAGCTGGATGGCTGCTGAGATCTAACCGAACACAGCCTCAGCAGCCAGTGTCGGCGGCAGCTGCACGGCTTCTGCGATTTAACCGAACACAGCCCCAGCAGCTAGTGTCGGCGGCAGCTGGATGGCTGCTGAGATCTAACCGAACACAGCCTCAGCAGCTAGTGTCGGCGGCAGCTGGATGGCTGCTGAGATCTAACCGAACACAGCCTCAGCAGCCAGTGTCGGCGGCAGCTGCACGGCTTCTGCGATTTAACCGAACACAGCCTCAGCAGCTAGTGTCGGCGGCAGCTGGACGTTCATTGGCTGGAATCTAACCGAACGCAGCCTCAGCAGCTAGTGTCGGCGGCAGCTGGACGTTCATTGGCTGGAATCTAACCGAACGCAGCCTCAGCAGCCAGTGTCGGTGGCAGCTGGACGTTCATTGGCTGGAATCTAACCGAACGCAGCCTCAGCAGCCAGTGTCGGCGGCAGCTGGACGTTCATTGGCTGGAATCTAAACGGACGCAGTCTCGGCCCCCAG
The DNA here is from genome assembly GCA_036785665.1 of Chirona hameri. Classification (NCBI taxonomy): domain Eukaryota; kingdom Metazoa; phylum Arthropoda; class Thecostraca; order Balanomorpha; family Balanidae; genus Chirona; species Chirona hameri. The sequence goes on from JAXIVJ010009065.1 coordinate 34,199, forward strand.
CAGCTGGTGTTAGTTCCTACACAGCACAACCTACGGCGCGCTGAGACCGTGAGGGTACTTTCCATTCCGACAATCTTATAATTTCAATGGTGTTTGTGTATAGCTTTGCTCTCATTTACTTGATTGCGTTACACTATTCAAAGTTACAATTTCATCTTTAGCCGAAATCGTCCCAGTCAACGTCGCACACGTTGCGGTTTTAATTCAACTTTTTCTTCTCGGCCGTATCCATGGAACATTTTCGCTCAGATTTTCGCCATTCAGGCTTGCCGGCGTTTTTGTGCCGTGGAACCGCTGATGAGAACTGGTTTTCGATCGGTCGTCCGGCGGTCGGCGTGGACTGATAAACGAGCCGTCCCCTTCCGGACGTCGCGCTCCTCACACTAAATCATGGCCCGGGGCCGCGGCACAGGCTGTTCCTCTCATATAGCAGGATCGACGAAACTACAGACATTTGTTCTACTTTATGAAATTAGTCCTAACTTTAGGACAGCAGATGCTAGCCAGAGGCGCGTCAGACACGTTTGTCAGTTGGACAAATATTCACTTGGGGAAACCGTTTTGTTGTGAAGTTTAAAAGCTCATCCTTTGATCTTCATCAAATTGATTGCACTATTGGGATTTCTTCGCTGATGCATTCTCCTACAGCTCCTTACGAAAACCTCCTTTGCTATTTGCGAAGAAATCCTCTCACTATTTCAGCGGCACCATCGTTACAGTTGGGCGTGTATCCAATTCAGCGGATGGACTCTCGCTCCATCCCGCGGAAGCTGACTCTGTGATTTTCTCATACATCGGCATGCATTGGCGACAAATCGCATCAGTAAGGACTGCAGGTAAACCTGCCTCCTTTGAACCCACTCACACAGCAGTGCCGGGTATCGATCACACTCGTGTGGTTGGCAGGCTGATAAGCCATCCTACTGCACCTGAGGTGGGTGTAGAAGCTATGCTTCGGTTAACAGACAACGACCGGTTGCTAAAAATGCACAACTCATTTCAATGTTTGCTGCGATCAGCGATTCATGAGGCAATGCTAATCAATGATGCTGATTAGCACGGTTAATCGATCATACTGATAAGCTAGCTGAAGCAGTAGGTGTATGTCTGCATGGAACGACTGGTAGTCACAGCAGAACATTATCGGCTCCAATGACGATGGTGTTGACCAGCAGGAAGGAGTGTCAGCTTTAATCGGCAGAGAGCGAACTTTTCCTACCGACCAGGGATAAACGGTACCACGGTACCGTTGGGTGGTAAGAAATACGGCCCGCATTTCTAATACTTTAACCCTCGCCAGTGCAGGGGGGGGGGGGGGGCATGTCACCTCCCCTCGGTTTTTAGGAAATAACTCTCGTATTTATCAACCAATTACAATGGAACTTTCAATACCCTACTTTTGAACAACTTGACACATACCCTGAAATTTGTAACTTTTATACCCCATGACCCGTGACCTATGTATGACCTGTTTCTCAAGGTCATGTCAGGCACAACTGGCGTCCCGTAGTATCGGTGGTTGTAACTTGTGCAGTTTCCCAGTGTTTTCTGCTCAGGAGCATATGCACAGGTGTCAACAAGTGAAATTTATGGTTTCCACTGAGATTGTGACCTCGGCTGATCTTTTTAGAGGTCAGCCAAGGTCACTGACCTCCGATGACCTGATGACTTTTTTGGCATCTGGTAGTTTATAGGTCATTTTGTGACGCTGATTTCAAATATGACATTCATTTTACATAATTATATGTTCCACTGGGGTCATGCACTTTCACAGGTCAGCCGAGGTCACTGAACTCCGATGACCTAAGATGACCTTTTTGGAATCGGGTAGTTTATAGGACATTTTGTGACGCTGATTTCAAATTTGGCATCCATTTTGCATAATGATATGCTCATTCACGATTCTAGCTCGATCGAATTCAATTTCTACGCATTTACAATTTGGATGACTTCCGGGTCATTGACATGACCTCAGAGGTCATCTAATAACCCAGGACCTTAAAATCGGGCATCGACGGCTTCCTCTCGTGATAAGCAACACGCTCGTTTTTTAATGTAAGCTCTAGCTTAATTAGGGGCGAAACACAAGGGGGTCGTACCCCCCCCCCCCCCCCTGCACGGTCACGTAGTAACAAACGCTGCACTGACGAGGGTTAAAATCGGCAGATGCACCCATTAGTGGCAATCGACACTTTAATGAGATGTTCTCAACTCCGTTCCAACCATCTCCAATTCTCCAAAAAGCTCATCCGTTTCCTAAACACATGCCAGTGACCCAGACACACGCACACTGCAGTTCTTGGACGAGCCGCGTCCGACCAGGCGCAGGTGCGACCGAACGCGGCGTCGATCAGACGATTCTGCTCGCTGCTGATTACGTGTCTACTGTATACGTGGCGTGCAGCTGGATAATTGGCATCGCCTCACGCATCCTTGATGACTATCGAGTGCGAAAGGCACCGGGCCATCTCGGCTTAATCGATAGGAACAGCTGGGCCCCCGCAGCCATGCGGTGATGAGAAATCCGTTCACTGAGCAGCGTTATCCAGTAGCGACGCACGCCGTTAAGCCATGTTCTATTGGGCCGTTCAATTCTCCAGCGGGTGGTGTTCCACTGTTCCGTGTGTTCGGGGGCGCCACTGGGAGCCAGCTGCACTGGTGCCGCCTCGTACTGATGACGTAGAGAGATATGTTCCGTTTGGATTGTTCATGGTGGGAGTGGGACTTTGTTGCATGGCCTCGGGAGACATAGCACACCAACTAAGAATCTTGGTCGCTTCGCTTGACAGTATTTTTTTCCGTGCCACAATGTTTAAAAATAAGCGATAATTTTAGAAGAATTTAACTGTCATCCTCGTAGAAAATTATATTTGAATGGCGCCCACAAATAAGCTCCAGCTTAATTTTAGTTCACTTGATTATCTAATTAATTTTTAGCAAGACAGGAGATAATACTTGTTTATCGTCATTGTAATGTCACCGCATTGACCCACTGCCTGCGCCTGCCGCGCTCCGGTCTCCATCCTCTACCGCCACACGCAGCCAGCCGCCCGCCGCCAGCCCAGAATAGCGCCGCGCCCAGATCTGGGTTGATAGCTGAGACTAATTACTCGCAGCACTCGGCGCCGGTCCACTCGGTCCGCTCAGCACACTTGTTTTAACAGTTGCCAGTGACACCTGCTCACTGGCGAGCCCCTTGTAGTGACGACCCTGTATGGAGCCCGAGACAGGCTAGACTCGCGACACCTAGAAGCGACACCAAGAGGCGGGGGTGATCAATGACCATGGCTCCAGAGAGTACGTAATAGCGATGAGAGTTTCGAAAAAATCCTCAATCGCGAAGCTGATTCCTAAAACCGACACCAATCATAGTGTAGGCATACCGATCGAATTTTAAACCCATGTTATCCCATCTTAAAATTATCGATAATTTACTGATTTTTAATATTCACGTTCGGGGTTGGAAATCAAAATTCGTATATGAGCGTTGGCTACAGCCAATACTGTAAGTTATGGTAGAGTTGTAAATAAACTGAACAGAGAAAGATAGTGACAATCACCAGCTTCCGTCTCATATTTTATATTTTCCCCTACTCCTCTGCACTCCTTTCCAGTCCTCTCCCCAATCCTATGGGTGTTTTCCAAGGTTTCTCACTTGGCCCGCTCCTTTTCCAGATTTTCGCCAACGACCTCCCCCTCTTTGCCCCTGAGGCGCACGTGGTGCAGTACGCTGACGATACCCAAATTCTACTCTCTGGCAAAAAAGACTCCCTCCCTCAGCTTATTGCTACCATGGAACAGGTTTTAAACTCTTTGGATGCCTGGTTCCACTCCCACGGGTTGAAGGTCAACACCGGCAAAACTGAACTTATCGTATTTGGCTCTCGTCAGAATTGTCGTGGCTTAGTCCCGATCTCCATTCGATTTCGCGAGGATACGATCCGTGAGGGCCCTACGGTGAGGAACCTTGGCGTGGTGTTCGACAAGCACCTCACCTGGGACTCTCACGTGTCTGCTCTCGTCAAAAAATGCAATGGTATCCTCATCGGCCTGTCCCACGTGCGTTATCAGATCCCGGCCGACCTTCTGCCTACTCTGGTCAATGCCTTGGTCCTCTCGCACGTCCGATACTGTCTTGTTGTCTTTGGAAACGGGTCAGAAAAAATATACAGCGCCGTTAAAAGATCCTCAATTTTGCGCTGCGCTTTGTCTCTGGCCGACGCAAATTCGACCACATATCGGACGTGTGAGACGAACTGGGCTGGCCTACCGCCCGCCAGTTGTACGAACTTCACTCATTAAATTTTCTGCACAAAATTCGCTGCACCGGGGAGCCAGTGGCTCTTTCCTCTCAGCTTCAGGTCAACTCTGCTATTCGCTCTCGAACTACCCGGCAGGACGCAGATCCCGTGCGCGAGAACCGAAGCAGGCAGGCGGCGCCTTCTTTTTGGTACGGCGCAGGTATACAACCGCCTCCCGCTGGAGATTCGCGATTTATCCCTGGGGGCTTTTAAGCGTGCAGTGTCCGAACTTTTAGTTGTGTGAAGCGAGGAAAATGAGTGTGTGACTGCGTGTGTGTGTGTGTGTGTGTGTTTTACTTTCTATAGCCTGTGTGCACTTTATATTCATCTGATCTTATTGTGTGTTGTATACCGAGTGTCTTTTAACATGTCTCTCTTCTTAACCCTGACCCGACACTCGGAATAGCCATTTTAAAATGGAGAGTGTTTTAATTGTTTAATACAATACAATACAATGGCCAGCTAAGTCGTTAAACTAAGGTCTCTAAGCACTTTTAATTGTGTGCATTTAAATTTAAATTTGGCTACATTCACTTTTAGTTTAGCTGCTCCTAGCTGTATGTAATTGCGTAACTGGTTCATCAAATTATGCCTCAGTCTCAGAATCATATTTATTATCCTGAGTAGTTTATCATCAAACTGCCAGCAATGAAGTGTATCCATTTATTGTCCTTTGATCAAGGCATTCATCCCCATAAACATGAGGGAAATCTTAAGTGCATTTATGTTTAGTAGTTCCCTAAGATATCAAGGCAAACAAACAGCTGACATCGAACTGCTTTAGCTACACGAACTTGCTGTAGCCCAGGCACAACTGTTGGGCTGGAAACTCGTATGTATACCCTGACAAAGTGGGTTTGAGTCACGTCAGCGCTCGATGTTTTCCCCTGGCTGGGTGACCTGCGCCCGGTATGCCGCAGCAGCCACAAGGGCGTATCCAAGGGGGTACACTGGACACCCGCAGGTACCCCCTTGGGCTGAGGGGCCACCTTGTCTTTCGTTTAAGGGGCCCTTGGCTGGCCAGACGGGCTCTCGGTCGGCCTAAGGGGCCCTCGGTAGGCTTGAGGGGCCTTTGATCGGCCTGAGGCCTTTGATCAGCCTTGACCTCTGTCGGTCTGAGGGGGCCCTCAGTCAGCCTGAGGGGCCCTCGGTCGGCATGAGGGGGCCCTTGATCGGCCTGCGGGACTCTATGTCGGTCTGAAGGGGCCCTCTATCTGTCTGAGGGTCTGAGGGGCCCTCTATCGGTCTGCGAGGCCATCTGTCAACCTGATGGGGTCCTCTGTTGGCATAAGAGACCCTTTGTCGGTCTGAGTTGGCCCTCTGTGGATCTGAAGGGGCCCTCTGTCGGCCTGAGGGGGCCTTATATCGGTCTGAGGGGCCCCTCTGTCGGCATCATCATCATCATCACCAAGTTTACTAAACATAAATTAAACAAAATATGAAAGTAAATCAGAAAGGTGCAAAAGCAAAAAAGCTTAAATCAAGGCACCCTGTCTGAAAAGAAGGATAAATGGTTAACTGCGACCGCCGCCACGGCACAGCTCGCTCTGGTGTAGGTCAAAGCCCCACACTCACCTCCGGGCACGTCGCGTCCATTTAGGGTGGTGATTGCTGAACAAAATTCAGGAAGATCAGCAAATCGTTTCGAATTTAGCAAGAAATTCGGGAAAAGCAAGGCCACCGACCGACCGCCGCCGCCGGTGTGGTCTGTCCCGTATAGTAGAATTTGTAGTTGGTCCTTGGGTGATTTATTTTTCTAAAGTCAGGAAGTAATGTTTGGGAGATGCTGTTGAACAAAATGTCTCTCTGCTCCGTATGATTTTGACATGAAAGGACGAAATTACTAATAGTTTCATTGCGACGTCCGCATTGACAAGAGGGCGTTGTTTCTTTCTGAATACTAAATAAATGAGAATTCAAATAAGTCATATCCGTTCTTAGCCTCGCGTGCAAAATATTTCCCTTTTTTCCAAAAGTAAAGTAAATGGGTGGATCGGACGCTCCCAGGTGCTCGCAGAGCTGTTGTTTGAAAGCGGACTGTGTAAGATGTTGTGTTGTGCTGGGCAGTTCGTTCCATTGTGTGCAAGTTGTGGGAAAAAATGACTTGTGGTATGATGATGTGCGGCTGGTGGTTTTAGTGTTCATGTTAGCATTTCTGAGTTGTCTGTTGGTGTCTTGAGCTCGAGTGTTTGGCATGATTGCTGTGATGTAGTTTGGGCAACGTTGTCCTGGGTCGTTCAGTTTGTGATAGAGCGTCAGTCTGTGTAAACGTCGTCTCGTTGTTAGTCTGTCCCATCCCAGTTCTGTCCGTCGTTTGTCGGAAGGCGCCCTGAATAACCCCCGGTAACCAGCCTTGCAGCTCTGTTTTGTAATGTCTCGAGTCTGGTCGCATCTTGTATTGTTATGTGTCCGTCGTAGATGGCGTCGCAGTAGACGAAATGAGGCCTAATGTATACTTTGTATATTTGACCTAGAATTGGTCTTGGTATGTGTTTTGCAATGCTATACAGAGGACTGAGCGTTTTGTTTATTTTACGGCATACTGTGTGTATGTGCTGGTGAAAGCGGAGGTCTGTAGAGAAAGTCATGCCAAGGTGCGTGTGATCGTCATGAATTGGCACTGGATCACCTCCGAATGTCAGTGTCGGCGATGAATTATCTTGTTTGTATGAGAATGTCTGCTGAATTGTTTATCGGTGTTTAATGTAATAACTCATTCTCTACCGTACTTGTATATTTCGTCGAGGTCGTGCTGTAATGATTGTTGAGTCGCTAGTAAGTCTGCCGTTGTATGTGAGGCGTAGAGTGATGTGTCTTCAGCAAAGAAAAGAATGTCATTTTAGTCTTGTTTGAGAGTCCGTCTAGATATATGAGTGCAAGTAATGGTCCCAGTACAGAGCTCTGCGGACAGCCAGCGTTTATGATCTGAGTCGTCGAAAAGGTGTCCCGTATTCGTACTCGCTGTCGTCTGTCTTGATGATATAAACCAGTCCAACAGTCGTCCAGTGATTCCAAAGTCGTGTTTACACTTGTATAGTAGACCCTGATGCCAAATTTTGTCAAAATATTTGGAAATGTCGAGGTATATAGCAGTGAAGTCACGTCCTGAGTCGAGATATTTGTATAGGTTGTGAGTCAAATATAGTAGTTGTTGCTGAGTGCTATGGCGCTGTCTGTATCCACTTTGTTTGTCAGAGAGAAGAGAATGTTCAGAAAAATGAAGAAGAATACAAAATTATGAGGGGCCCTGTCCTACCTGTTGGCCTTATGTGGGCATGAGGGGCCCTCTGGTGTTCTGAGGGGTCCCTCGGCCAGCTTAAGGGGCCCCTTTTGACCCGACGGGGCCATCTGTCAGCCTGAAGGGGCCCCTCTGTCAGCCTGAGGGGGGGGGGGGGGAGGGGCTCTGTATGCCTGAGGGGGCCCTCTGTAGGCCTGAGGTGCCCTATGTCGACATGAGGGGTCCTCTGGTGGTCTGAGGGGCCCTCGGTCAGCATGAGGTAGGCCTGAGGGGACCTATGTCGACATGGGAGCCCTCTGGTGGCCTGAGGGCATCGATTTTGACTCGGCGGGGCCCTCTTGCTGCCTAAGTGAGCCCTCGACCAGCTTGAAGGGGCCCCTTTTGACACAACGGGACCATCTGTCAGCCTGAAGGGACCCCTCTGTCGGCCTGAGGGGCCCTCAAACGGCCTGAGGGGGCCCTCGGTCGGCCTGATGACACCCTCTGTCGACCGGATGGGGCCCTATGTCCTCCTCTGTGTGACATCCTTGCAGTGCAGAACCTTGCAGGCTGACTCGTTTGTTAATTCAGACTGTTGCAGGTCCCAGGGTAGATTCTGCAAAAGGTGCCGGGTATGATATCCAGAATAGGTATTGGTGGCATAGAACCTCATAAGTTACGGCGCCCTAAAACCCAACCACGAATCACCACCACTACTACACCCAGAATAAGTAGTTGAAATCGTGTTAGCGAAGCTAAAATATGTAGGGGTCCTGTGTTCATGGGGGGCCCATATCACTGACCGCGGGTACTACCTTGGCGAAATCCTGGATACGCCTTTGAGCAGCCACTAACATGTTATATGAAATAAGGAGCTGATGTTTGAGCTTTCAAACACGTACAACGTTCTGCAGATGAACTGGAATTATATGATCGGATGCTAGGGGTCAAAGGTAACGTAACTAGCTTCGCTTAGTGAAGAACTCTTATCCACAAAATCCATCCTTTGAAATATTTGCTTTAAAAGAAGCCTGCTGGTTTTACAAATTGAATGACGCTGATCGAAACATCACTATCTTGGTTGTATGTATCATACGTTTAGCCCATTTTCATCGTTGAGAAGATTCATGTTGCAGCCTGATTCACAAATAGATGCATATCTTAAAGGGAATGTTTCACCTTTCTGAAAGTTGTCAAATATACGCTGGTTGTAGTCGAAAATCTCGAAAAGTCACTTAACTTTATACAAATTAAGTTTTTAAATTTTAGATGATGACGTCATTATTGAGCTATAGACCGCCGCTCATTGGCTGAGAAAGTGAGATTGGCTGAAAAAGTCGCTGTCAGCCAATCAGCGGCGGCACTAGCCTAGACCCCATTTTGCTAACTATAAATTGAATTGCTTAAAAACGGCTAAGTTTTGGGTAAAATGACCTTAATATTTTCGACATTTCAATAACGGCCAAAGATAATGGCTATCTCAGTTCAAAACCAATACAAAGGTGAAACATTCCCTTTAACCCTCGCCCGTGCAGCGTCCGATCAGTGCGTGACCACTGACCATGCAGGGAGGCGGGGTACACCCCCTGGCGTTTCTCCCCTAATTGGGCTAGAGCTTCGATTAAAAAACGAGCGCATTGCTTGTCACGAAATAAAGACATTGATATCCAATTTTAAGGTCCTAGGTCATTAAGTGACCTCTGAGATCATATCAATGACCCAAAATTCAACCAAATTGTAAATGCGTATAAATTGAATTTAATCAAGCTAGAATCGCGAATGAGCATATAATTATGCTAAATGGGTGCCAAATTTGAAATCAGCGTCACAAAATGTCCTAGAAACTGCCAGAAGCCAAACAAGTGATATGAGGTCATCGGAGGTCAGTGACCTCGGTTGACCTCTGAGAAGGTCAATCGAGGTCACAATCTCAATGGAAAACACGACTGTGACCCGCAAAAACCTGTGCATATGCTCCTGAACAACAAACACTATGAAACTGCACAAGTTACAAGGATCAATACTACGGGACGCCAGTTGCGCCTCACATGACCTTGAAAAACAGGTCAAAGGTCACCGGTCATGTGATCTACAACTTAGAAATGTCAAAATATGTGTCAAATTGTTCACAAATAGGGTACTGAAAGTTTTATCGCAATCGGTTGATATTTAAGCGAGTTATTCCCGAAAAACCGAGGGGGTGGCATCAATCCCCCTGCACTGGCGAGGATTAAAGGAAAAGTTTCTCTTCATTCCAATATTGTCGTAGTTTTCTCTCTATGCTAGGAAGGAGCTTACTTTAACAAAATTTAATAAAGGGAAATAATGACCCTTTTATTTTGTTAGCAACAATTTCTTCGGCTACCGTTATGATATTAAAGTGATGTGTGATAAGAGTTGGAGAACGTTTAGCAACTTGTTCATTGTAAAAAAGTTGTACAAAATGATAATTTGTGCTAATAATATATTATTTTAATCAACAGAAAAGCCGAACAATTCTAACGCGTTTCGATTAACAAATCAACATCCTGTTGATTTGCTATCCATCCACAACTGGCAACATGTTGATTTGTTAATCGAAACGCGTTAGAATTGTTCGGCTTTGCTTTTGATTAAAATAATATATTATTAGCACAAATGATCATTTTGTGCAACTTTTTTTTACAATAAAGTGATGTGATCTAAATTTAAGAATTAAATGCAATTATTCCCTAATTCAAAGTTGGTTGTTTGGAAAAATAAAAAGCAAGTACATATACTTCTTAAAGAGTTCATCATCGGTATTTTACCTCCACTATTGGAAAGATTTTGTATCAATCTGTTCAACGTCGTTGAATTACCTCTAAACAAATCGCCGACACTAAAGAAATTGTCTGTCGCCGTCGATGTGCATCGATGAGCTTCCGATTTAATTGCCAGTTTTTGTATTGTTTATTATTTTTTTTGGGAAAAATATTATTTTTCACGATAATATAAAGCATATAGTGTTATATACAGCCAGAGACAAAACTATACAAAACTCCTAATGTTGAAAATAAATGAAGCAATTTTCACAAATTGAGGGTCGCAACCACTAACTTGGCCGCCGTTATATGCATCAGTTAAATGATAATTTGGTTACCTTTTTATTCAATGGCTGTTAATTGTAGAGAATCATCGGGCATATAATCACAACAAGCAAAACGCAAAATATATTCTCCACTCCATTGCGTACAAAATAAATACGGGAAAAGCCCGCAGTTTGATGAGGACCAAAAGTACTTGTAAGTACCGGTCGTTAAAAGTGTGGAATGCTTATCAACTTTAACCTGAAATATCTTTCGGTAGGAAAGTTTTATGCAAAATGTGATGAATTTGCGATATATTTTGGTCTCGTCTGTCTATTTCAAGTAATAACTCCATTTTTGTGGGAAAGTCATTATTTCCGCATGGCCTGCGCACGGTCTGCGCCAAACACGAACGGCCGGGGGGTGATTTCAACCCCCCTAATATCTTTAAAAAAACACGCAACGTAGCGACAAGCGGAAAACGGCATTAGATAGCTAGAGACAAGTTCTATCGAAAGTATATCAATTATTTTTATGTCAGGTCAATATTAAGGTCACCAGAGGTCATTAAGAGTCAGATTTTGCAGTTTTAGAACTTCGCACCAGAAACCCCCAGATATCTCAGGAACTATGATAGCTAGGAACAAACTGAAAACAAAACAATGGAAAGCTCTTGCAAAAATGCAATCGCTGAGGCGTCTTCAAATTTTATTTCAGGTCAATGGTTAAGGCTCCAGAGGGCATCGAAGGTCATAAAGGCTATTTTCTGGCCAAGCTGTTTTCGCAAATTACACTTTACCTAATAAAGGATAGGGAAATAATGTTGACGCCATTGTGTTTGTCTGGTCAAAACACTTCGATTCATATTCATGTTGACTAGGTTAGGCCAACATAAAAATTTGACCTCAGGTCAAAGTTAATTGGTAACCCAAGTAGGTCAAGTTGCACATTGAGATACGTGTCATGATGAGACAAACACATTAGTACCGGTTTCACTTATCTATCTTCATTCTGTCGAGAGTTATAGACAACAAAAGTGTTGGTGGCCTCGGATGACCTCGGCTGACCCTGTAGGGGTCACTGAACAAAAATTGCACCTGTTTCATCATTAATGGTCTATGATAACATGGTCCAGAAGGAATTGGGCTGCTATCATTCGTATCCTCGGAATAGGAAGCATTTGAGTATTGGCCCATTGACTTATAATGGGGAGGTCACGAAATTGACCCGACCTAAGGTCACCGATATACAAAAATCCGAGATATACGAATTGTATGTACATATAGCCTTATGCAATTTTGTAAGTCTGAAACCGATCGACTAAAACCTGTGGCCGTGCTAATGTGCTATGACTGCACACTGTTTGGAGGTGGGGTCACGTGACCTGGCCTGGTGACCTGACCTGAGATGACTCGAGGTGAAAAATTTAGACTATCTGGGTAATTGATGCCCACACATCTGTGGCAAATTTCTGCGCGCCGCCGTTTTCCCGATATTCAAGAAAAACCTTTTATTGGAATTGGAATTAATTGGAATTGGATAAATAGTTTGGGAGATAATCATGTTTTGATGACGTCATGTTGGTAAAAAAAGAGAAATATTTGAATCATCGTAGAAAACAGAGTTTGAAAGAAAATTGCAAACGCAATACACCAAAGAGACAAAATAGCATTTTCTTTAAAATGGCAATCTCGGAATTTCAAAATTTTGGGTTTTTGACTCCTAAAATAAATAAAATCCAATTCAAATTAAAAATATTAGAAAACCGGAATATATGTGAGAGAACTGAGTATGGACAATACCCATACCAAATTTCAAAGCAATATCTTCATTTTTGACTGAGTGATGGCTCCCTAAGTGTAAGAAACTGATGACGTCATTTGTTAAAATAGCGTTTTTGACTTTTTTTGACAAGATACGAACAAATAATTACCCTTTCTGTATTTCTGAGCCAAAACTGCTGTAGGAACATGCCTTTTTATTTACATTTATCGATTTCTAATTTTGAGGTTTTCTGAAGAGCAAATTCGCTGTTCTGGACGTGGTAAATCCGAGGTCATTCACTTGACCTGGAAGGTGACTCGTTGATCTGAAACCTAAAAATCGCATACTGTTAGATTCCTCTCATGACAGGCAACATGCTGGTTTTTACTGCATTGCTCTAAGTTGCTTGGTTTGGAAGTCAACAGGGGGGCTGTCAGGCCCTCCCCCCCGTAGGGCGAAGGTGGAAAAACCTCCCGTAGGGCGAGGGTTAACAGAGACGAACAGTTGTACATCTAGACAATAGTAGAAATTCATCCTTATTTTGCGTAAGCATCGTTAAAAGCAACCAATATTCTACCCCATGTAAGCCAACTCGAAAATGCCATGACACGCCCGCGGAGGAAAAAAAACAATGAGTGCTGAAGCTGTGCCATATTTATACTGCTGTATATATCTTGACTAGCCTATCTTTTATTTTCACATCTATGATGACAAATAATTGCATAACCAATAATGCATAGCATGAACTATAAATTTATTCTTCATATATATATATATATATATATATATATATATATATATATATATATATATATATATATATATATATATATATATATCATATATCATATAGATATCTTCATCTCCGTTCAGCCACTTCTACGTCTATGTATTTGTGTAGGCTTGCGCAATATCGATTATGCGATATAACTGAACATGTAGTCAAACAAATGTATGAGTACCATTTAAGGAAGTAAGCCTTTTAGTCAGCGTGGTCAACGTTTTAGATTACATTTCGCTGAAAACTTTTATAGGCACAATTCTCGGGAACCCTGCATTTGACAGCAGTCAAACGATCTGCTCCACCCCTTTCCCGCATCTGTTCTCGCTGGCTTTGAAAGGCTGGGCTCGCTGCATGAAATATTCGCCACACGTTTGTCTACAGTAACATAAGCCTTTGCTGAGCCGTTTTAGTAAAAACATCTGAAATGTGCTGAATATCGATTTATGGAACGTGATGAGTTGCTTTCATGTTCGCGTGCTTACATATTACGCGATCGATGTAAATCACCAGTTAATACGCATACATTGGCGAGGCAGTACCATCCAGCTGGACAATGGCTGTTTAAATGCCAATGATCGTAGTTTGGGACACTTGACCCGTTGCACCTGTGTCGAACAAAACTATTGAGTATGTTACAGATTGACGGTTCCCTCAAGAGACCACTTCACTGTTTTCATGGTTTTGCTGTGCTAAATAGAAGAGAGAGAACAAATCATCATTGTTTCGGAAGGCTAAATTTACACTTTTTGCATTACAGTGGTGGCTTTTGAATTTTGCGCAACTTTGCAGAATCTGTCCAAGATTGAAGATGAGTTCTGGACGACCGTTTTTCTGGCATCTGGACTTTGAACCAACGCGATTAGGAACAATTCCTTATTACAATTAACACTTAACATCTGCGTAATTCATGAATGACAATGTCGCGCAATGTCAAATGTACTTGGACTTATTTACTTATTTATTTATATACACTATACACTACACTACACTATACACTCTATACTATACTTATTTACAATACTACTTGGACTATATTGGTGGACAACAGCACAAAATAGATTGGCAGCATTTTTAACTTTTTCTTTCCCTTGGGGCCAATGCTAGTTTTTACATAATTGAAGTTTACTAATAGCCACTCATGCAGCTTGAAAGAAACGATGAAACGATGAAACAAAGAAACGATGCTCACACATCGTAACGAGTTTCATTTCAACACGGGAATCCCCACATTTCAACACGGGAATCCCCACATTTCAACACGGGAATCCCCACATTTCAACACGGGAATCTCCACATTTCAACACGGGAATCCCCACATTTCAACACGGGAATCCCCACATTTCAACACGGGAATCCCCACATTTCAACACGGGAATCCCCACATTTCAACACGGGAATCCCCATTCCAGCGTTCGGTAATCCCTAAACTGACGGGGACGTGGTAAGACATTTCTGAGAACTGGGGCATTCCATGACAGATCGACCAGGCCATAACACCCTACATCTCATATTTCGATAAACTACGTGTCGGGGGTTATCTGGGCCGTAGATTCACGCTGTGGAATTTTCAGCCCCGTCCGTCGAATGGGTTTCGAGTTATAGCCTCAGGCATTTTTTTATGTCGCGCATAGCTCTAATTTTCAGCGGGCAATATCTCAATATGAACTATTTAAAGGGATATTGCCACCTGCGGAGGATTTCTAAAAATTAACTTAAATGAATGGTGGGATCAACAATCGTGCATGCTTAAGCTCAAACTTGCTCCTGCAGCACCTACAGCAGGATATCGCCAATTTTTTTCTGACTTCAAAATGTTGGTCCCAGCTGTGCTCAGCTGTGCTCAGATTCATGACGGCCGCTCTCATCCAGTTTGGCTGTGAAACCCGCCCAAAGCCGAAGCGTCCGAATTCGCCGAGACTTGACCTTGAAAAGTTTATCTGTGTTATATGGTATTGGTCACAAATCTCCTACGGCCCCAAAGTCGAGCCATAGCCATTCTTGCTGTTTTATTCATGTTTTATTATGGAAGAGGCTATGGTTGTTGAACATATAATTAACTGTATACGCATTGTAGTTTTAAAGTGCACTGACGGAATGGTGATGTTGAGTTTGCAATATTCAAAAGCAAATCATAGTCTGCAAAGAAGTGATTCTAAATAGTGATGAGGCGACTCCAATTTTACGAATGTTTGCCAATCATGAGTGGTGCATTTTTTTAAAAATCTAATGGGGGAGTTTCGGGAACCAAATTTTGCAGGTGAAATAGGACACGCTTAATCTACCGATACACACCAAAAACTCCATATTGGCCTGCGATGTGGCAATATCCATTTCAAGGAAATAGTTCACCCTTCAACATGGGGTGTTGAACTGAAATAGCAGTTTTGTAGCCCGTGTTGAGAAATCTCTATCTGCAACTTGTATTGGCTGAAAAGACTCTCCAGTCGAAGATATTTGACTTTTTGGCGAAGGAATGCGGCGCATATATGATATACCGTACCGTCTGAAAGAGCCAGCTCTGCATGGAGCATGCGCAGACCAATAACGCACAACATACAATTATTAATTTACGACCTTCTGTCCTGAATTAGCGCGATGTAGGACCATGTTTGAAAAGAAAAAAAGAAACTGTATTAAAATATATAATAAAATCATGCTCTGATAAATTTTCCGAAGGTGAACTATTTCCTTTAAGTGCGTACTTTTACCCGACTTTCCCCTACTGCACCGTCGAGCGCAGTAGCAATGCGGCACAGTATATCATTTCAGGTTCCGTGTTAGTGGGAATTATTGCGCTGCAAAGCGCCATTTTACAACGAACGTTGTCTGTCTCCTGACTGAGCCGACTATTTTCAGCCAGCTGAGCACCCGAAGGCACAATATTTCGTCATTGGAGAACAGTGCGACAGCAATTCTGCTTGGAATGGTCCAGCGGACCAGGACTCATGAATGCATAAATATGGTAGTGCGTCTGGATGTTGAGCCTTTTCGAATGATGTAGCTAAGAAAGAAATGTGCAAAGCTGCGGAGGTATCATGCTTATAGTGTCATTACAATTAATAGATACAAAACTGGTTATCGGAGTTTTTAATTAATGTATTGCTATTCTATTGCCGCTTTGTTTCTGTTTAATTGGCTTTTGTTCCCATTGCTCTGTAGCGACCCCTCAACATCTTCGGTGGCAATTCAACGTTGATAATACAATTGTGTTGATAATAACAATAATCGCAGTGTCGCAGCTCTCTCGCCCGGCTGCGTGGTCCCAGGCTCGGCTGACGCCGCCGCCAGTCTGGCCTCTAGACAGGGGCGTAGTAACTATGTTCAAGTTGGGGGAGGGGGGGCACGAGGCATTCTGAAATCGATTATTTCCATGCAACGCCCATAGGCGTAATGTTAAAAATCCCAAAATGTTGGGGGGGGGGGGGGGGGGTGCGGCTGCCCCCCTGCCCCCGTCCCCCCTGTTCCAACGCCTATGCCTCTATAGGCTGGCGCAACTGCGCATGCGTAATACGATCTGCTTGAATGGTTTCAGATTCGAATGCTGCCGCGAGGTATATCAGCCCAAGGCACTATGTAGATTGCGCCAGGCGTAACTTTTTGTTAAAATGAGCTGCCGGTTTTCTTTGTATAGAAAACTGGGACTGTAATCTGTATATATAGTAGAGCTATGATTGGAAGCAAAGTCTTTGATATAATTTCCGACCTAGAGTTAAGATTTTGGCACCGCCGGGTTCAAGGGAGACCAAAGGGGCACTCCCAAACGCCTAAAATCGGCCGTAAATTGGCTTACGTTCTGACATGATTTGAGAGAAAACCAAGTAACTTGAACGGCTTATTTCATATTGTTTTCAGAATCTTAGGAACGTCATGAATCAAAGTGTGGGGGTGAAACTTCGATCTCGTCTTGAGTGAAACCCAACCCCCTATGCAAAATATTGTATGATTTACAAGGTATTTGAGCTCCTCAAGTCTTGATCTACTACTGGCCCAAATTTTCCCCTTTATTAGACAAAAATAAAGATCTTATCAATAGTTCTGAACAAATAGTGGGAGCATGGCCCTCGTCCCTGTTCTTACGCCTGTGATTTGTTTTAAGTTTGTTAACTAAACTCGCAAGTCGCAACTGCTCCTCCGTTACAACTTCTGGACTTGGGCCTCAGGTACTTTAAGAGGACCACGAGCCGCCACTGCCCACGAGTTGGATACAATTACAACAATTAATGGGGTAAGTTGAGCAATACGTAACATTTTATTTTGTGTCATTTTTAAGTATAAACGTGGGTTGTGAAAATAGCTGTTTTTAAATTAAAATTTGGCTCACTGGATCCACCGTTGATTATTGAAGCCGTATAGTTCCTATCCAATCAAAGCATGACATTTGAAACAGTATTGCGGTATAAACAGCAATGATTTTTGTTTTATTTAGTCCGAATGTTTTGAATGAATGGATTTCCGAGGTCAGGCCCCGCGCTAAGCATAGCTTGTTGCGCAGGGCCTGACCCCACCACCCGATCAAGCATTCCTGGCGTCCGACAGAATTAAGAAGCGAAAGTTTTACTTGCCCGACATTAAACCTTGCACATTGGAATGAGAAAAAGGTTAGTTATGAAAAAGGTCCAAGTACAGAACGAAGTAGGTACGGTGCAGCAATACAACACAAAATTTGACACCTATAGTATGCGTGAGTTGTTAGGCAAAAATCAGTTAACCCGGCATTGGCTGGGGTCTCCAGCCACTTTCCATTGGCTGGGGGGGGGGGGGGGGGTAGGGCTGACACCCCCTGGTTATCTTCCGAACCAATGATCACAGCGAGAGACGCGCAACGGCGGCATTCGAAAACTCTCAATGGGGACAAATCTAAAGCGTACTCTAAAGTTGCATATTTAGGTTACATGTCAGGTCACGGTCAGGCCAAAGGTCAGAAATCGAGGTATTTGGAGTGTATGGACCATACTTTCCATCCAAAGCCTTCGATTGCGACCATGATCACCCAAAGTGCTCTCAAAGGTATAATACACATCCTGCACTAGCTAAAAGGTGAGATTGTTGGCAAAGGTCAACGTCAAGGTCAGGTCACAAAAGGTCACTATGCGCAATATATATATATATATATATATATATACTATATATATATATATATATATATATATATATAATTATATATATATAATATATATATATTTATATATATATAGTATATATTATAATATATATATATATCTATAGATATCTATATATATATATATATATATATATATATATATATATATATATATATAATATATATATATATATATATATATATATATATATATATATATATATATAATATATAGCTATATATATATATATATATATATATATATATATTATATATATATATATATATATAT
>JAXIVJ010009066.1:0-52695 GCA_036785665.1 Chirona hameri
AGACACGCACACTGTTACGCGCACTACGCACATCAGCGGCATACAGAGTTACTGACCAAGGGACGCCGTTCCACGACCGGCAAATCGGCCTTTTACAACACACAGCCTTGGTAAAACATGGACATTTAAAGAAGCGAGCTAAACCATGCCACTCACAAGCGACCCGGCTGCAGTTCCAGCTATGCATTTTCTGCCGTCAAAGAGCCGCTTCTGCGTCTAGCCTCCTACCCCTGCTCACTGCTTCGCGCCCCAGCTCGGCGGACTGAGCCCCCCCCCCCCCCCCCCCCACCACTGCTCTCTGCTCCGTGCCCCAGCTCGGCGGACTGAGCCCCCACCCCTGCTCCCTGCTCCGTGACCCAGCTCGGCGGACTGAGCCCCCCACCCCTGCTCCCTGCTCCGTGCCCCAGCTCGGCGGACTGAGCCCCCCACCCCTGCTCCCTGCTCCGTGCCCCAGCTCGGCGGACTGAGCCCCCACCCCTGCTCCCTGCTCCGTGCCCCAGCTCGGCGGGACTGAGCCCCCCACCCCTGCTCCCTGCTCCGTGCCCCAGCTCGGCGGACTGAGCCCCCCCACCCCTGCTCCCTGCTCCGTGCCCCAGCTCGGCGGACTGAGCCCCCACCCCTGCTCCCTGCTCCGTGCCCCAGCTCGGCGGACTGAGCCCCCCCACCCCTGCTCCCTGCTCCGTGCCCCAGCTCGGCGGACTGAGCCCCCCACCCCTGCTCCCTGCTCCGTGCCCCAGCTCGGCGGACTGAGCCCCCCACCCCTGCTCCCTGCTCCAGCTCGGCGGACTGAGCCCCCCCCCCCCCCCCCCACCACTGCTCTCTGCTCCCTGCTCCAGCTCGGCGGACTGAGCCCCCCACCCCTGCTCCGTGCCCCCAGCTCGGCGGACTGAGCCCCCACCCCTGCTCCCTGCTCCGTGCCCCAGCTCGGCGGACTGAGCCCCCCCCCCCCCCCACCCCTGCTCCGTGCCCCAGCTCGGCGGACTGAGCCCCCACCCCTGCTCCCTGCTCCGTGCCCCAGCTCGGCGGACTGAGCCCCCACCCCCTGCTCCCTGCCCCAGCTCGGCGGACTGAGCCTCCCACCCCCTGCTCCCTGCTCCGTGCCCCAGCTCGGCGGACTGAGCCCCCCCCCCCCCCTCCATGCTCCCTGCTCCGTGCCCCAGCTCGGCGGACTGAGCCCCCTACCCCTGCTCCGTGCCCCAGCTCGGCGGACTGAGCCTCCCACCCCTGCTCCGTGCCCCAGCTCGGCGGACTGAGCCTCCCACCCCCTACTCCGTGCCCCAGCTCGGCGGACTGAGCCTCCCACCCCTGCTCCCGTGCCCCAGCTCGGCGGACTGAGCCTCCCACCCCTGCTCCGTGCCCCAGCTCGGCGGACTGAGCCCCCCACCACTGCTCTCTGCTCCGTGCCCCAGCTCGGCGGACTGAGCCTCCCACCCCTGCTCCGTGCCCCCAGCTCGGCGGACTGAGCCTCCCACCCCTGCTCCGTGCCCCAGCTCGGCGGACTGATCCCCCCACCCCTGCTCCGTGCCCCAGCTCGGCGGACTGAGCCTCCCACCCCTGCTCCGTGCCCCAGCTCGGCGGACTGAGCCTCCCACCCCTGCTCCGTGCCCCAGCTCGGCGGACTGAGCCCCCCACCACTGCTCTCTGCTCCGTGCCCCAGCTCGGCGGACTGAGCCTCCCCTACCCCTGCTCCGTGCTCCGTGCCCCAGCTCGGCGGACTGAGCCCCCCACCCCCTGCTCCCTGCTCCGTGCCCCAGCTCGGCGGACTGAGCCCCCCCTACCCCTGCTCCGTGCTCCAGCTCGGCGGACTGAGCCCTCCTACCCCTGCTCCGTGCTCCAGCTCGGCGGACTGAGCCCCCCACCCCTGCTCCCTGCTCCGTGCCCCAGCTCGGCGGACTGAGCCCCCCCCCTGCTCCCTGCTCCGTGCCCCAGCTCGGCGGACTGAGCCCCCCCTGCTCTCTGCTCCGTGCTCCAGCTCGGCGGACTGCCCCCCCCCCCACCCCTGCTCCGTGCCCCAGCACGGCGGACTGAGCCCCCCACCCCTGCCCTCTGCTCCGTGCCCCAGCTCGGCGGACTGAGCCCCCCCCCACCACTGCTCCCTGCCCCAGCTCGGCGGACTGAGCACCCCCCCCCCCCCACCCCCCCACCACTGCTCCGTGCCCCAGCTCGGCGGACTGAGCCCCCCCCCCCCCTGCTCCCTGCTCCGTGCCCCAGCTCGGCGGACTGAGCCCCCCCCCCCCCCTACCTCTGCTCCCTGCTCCAGCTCGGCGGACTGAGCCCCCACCCCTGCTCCGTGCCCCAGCTCGGCGGACTGAGCCTCCCACCCCTGCTCCCTGCTCCGTGCCCCAGCTCGGCGGACTGAGCCCCCCCACCCCTGCTCCCTGCTCCAGCTCGGCGGACTGAGCCCCCACCCCCACCCCCTGCTCCCTGCTCCGTGCCCCAGCTCGGCGGACTGAGCCCCCCACCCCTGCTCCCTGCTCCGTGCCCCAGCTCGGCGGACTGAGCCCCCCACCCCTGCTCCCTGCTCCGTGCCCCAGCTCGGCGGACTGAGCCCCCCCACCACTGCTCTCTGCTCCGTGCCCCAGCTCGGCGGACTGAGCCCCCCACCCCTGCTCCCTGCTCCGTGCCCCAGCTCGGCGGACTGAGCCCCCCACCACTGCTCTCTGCTCCGTGCCCCAGCTCGGCGGACTGAGTCCCCCACCCCTGCTCCCTGCTCCAGCTCGGCGGACTGAGCTCCCCCTCTGCTCTCTGCTCCGTGCTCCAGCTCGGCGGACTGAGCCCCCCACCCCCCACCCCTGCTCCCTGCTCCGTGCCCCAGCTCGGCGGACTGAGCCCTCCCACCCCTGCTCCCTGTCCCAGCTCGGCGGACTGAGCTCCCCTCTTGCTCTCTGCTCCGTGCTCCAGCTCGGCGGACTGAGCCCCCCCCCCCCCCCCCCCACCCCTGCTCCGTGCCCCAGCACGGCGGACTGAGCCCCCCACCCCTGCCCTCTGCTCCGTGCCCCAGCTCGGCGGACTGAGCCCCCCACCACTGCTCCGTGCCCCAGCTCGGCGGACTGAGCCCCCCCCCCCCCCCCACCCCTGCTCCGTGCCCCAGCTCGGCGGACTGAGCCCCCCACCCCTGCTCCCTGCTCCGTGCCCCAGCTCGGCGGACTGAGCCTCCCACCCCTGCTCCGTGCCCCAGCTCGGCGGACTGAGCCCCCCACCACTGCTCCCTGCTCCAGCTCGGCGGACTGATCCCCCCACCCCCCACCCCTGCTCCCTGCTCCAGCTCGGCGGACTGAGCCCCCACCCCCACCCCTGCTCCCTGCTCCAGCTCGGCGAACTGAGCCCCCCCTCCATGCTCCGTGCCCCAGCTCGGCGGACTGAGCCCCCTACCCCCTGCCCCAGCTCGGCGGACTGAGCCCCCCCTACCCCCTGCTCCAGCTCGGCGGACTGAGCCCCCTACCCCTGCTCCAGCTCGGCGGACTGAGCCCCCCTCCCTACCCCTGCTCCCTGCTCCGTGCTCCAGCTCGGCGGACTGAGCCCCCTACCCCTGCTCCCTGCTCCAGCTCGGCGGACTGAGCCTCCCACCCCTGCTCCCTGCTCCGTGCCCCAGCTCGGCGGACTGAGCCCCCTACCCCTGCCCCAGCTCGGCGGACTGAGCCCCCCCTACCCCTGCTCCGTGCCCCAGCTCGGCGGACTGAGCCCCCCACCCCTGCTCCCTGCTCCGTGCCCCAGCTCGGCGGACTGAGCCCCCCTACCCCTGCTCCCTGCTCCGTGCCCCCAGCTCGGCGGGACTGAGCCCCCCCCCCCACCCCTGCTCCCTGCTCCGTGCTCCAGCTCGGCGGACTGAGCCCCCCTACCCCTGCTCCCTGCTCCAGCTCGGCGGACTGAGCCCCCCACCCCTGCTCCCTGCTCCGTGCCCCAGCTCGGCGGACTGAGCCCCCTACCCCTGCTCCCTGCTCCAGCTCGGCGGACTGAGCCCCCCACCACTGCTCTCTGCTCCGTGCCTCAGCTCGGCGGACTGAGCCCCCCCCCCCCCATCCCTGCTCCGTGCCCCAGCTCGGCGGACTGAGCCCCCTACCCTTGCTCCGTGCCCCAGCTCGGCGGACTGAGCCCCCCTACCCCTGCTCCGTGCCCCAGCTCGGCGGACTGAGCCCCCTACCCCTGCTCCGTGCCCCAGCTCGGCGGACTGAGCCCCCCTACCCCTGCTCCGTGCTCCAGCTCGGCGGACTGAGCCCCCTACCCCTGCCCCCTACCCCTGCCTCAGCTCGGCGGACTGAGCCCCCTACCCCTGCTCCCTGCTCCGTGCCCCAGCTCGGCGGACTGAGCCCCCCTACCCCTGCTCCCTGCTCCAGCTCGGCGGACTGAGCCCCCCCACCACTGCTCTCTGCTCCGTGCCCCAGCTCGGCGGACTGAGGCCCCCCCCCCCATCCCTGCTCCGTGCCCCAGCTCGGCGGACTGAGCCCCCCACCACTGCTCTCTGCTCCGTGCCCCCAGCTCGGCGGACTGAGCCCCCTACCCCTGTTCCGTGCCCCAGCTCGGCGGACTGAGCCCCCCTACCCCTGCTCCCTGCTCCAGCTCGGCGGACTGAGCCCCACCCCCACCCCTGCTCCGTGCCCCAGCTAGGCGGACTGAGCCCCCACCCCCACCCCTGCTCCCGTGCCCCAGCTCGGCGGACTGACCTGCCAGGCAGTGATGCTGACGCCCCACAGTTTGATCTGATGGCGCGCGTTGCCCGTGTACAGCACGTCCGACATGGTCGTCTCAACAGAGGTGGCTACCGACGACTCCTCTGGCGACCGGCCGGCACGCTGCGACGCCTCGCCCCAGTGGAAAAAGCCCTGACGCACAGGCAGACACATAGAGACAACACAGATTAAAACTGGGTACAGCACAGATAAATCAGCCAGATCAGACAGACAGGCGGGACATATCAGCCAGCAACCTGAACGGGTTGCAATCAATGCAATGAGTCAATAGTCAGGACAATTTAACATAAATTTATACACGAGGAAAAATAAAACATGAGGCTCCGACCATGCCATTAAAACAGGGAAAGCAGCGACACAAAATAAGGTAAACGTGGTATCCTAGACCAATCGAAGACCAATATTGCGATGCACCCTTCCTACAAGGCACGTCTCACGTTATGTTTGCCGCCGCCCTAATGGTTCCAATCGACATACGGGCGGCCCCGGTCAGATCAACATGTGTACCTGACGGATAGCTAGGTCGCTGTCGGCCACGTCGGCCGGCAGGTCCTGCCTCTCGCAGTAGTACTGGCCAGGGTCCAGGTCGGGCAGCTGGCGGCACCCGGAGCGACATGGGTCGTCAGAGGGCAAGTCACGCGTGTCGCCTCGGGTCACATGAGTCGACATGGGTCAGAGGGCAGGTCACGCGTGTCGCCTCGGGTCATACGAGTCGACATGGGTCAGAGGGCAGGTCACGCGTGTCGCCTCGGGTCACACGAGTCGACATGGGTCAGAGGGCAGGTCACGCGTGTCGCCTCGGGTCACACGAGTCGACATGGGTCAGAGGGCAGGTCACGCATGTTGTTACTGCCCTGAGAACAGAGCTGGATGGATCAGGCACAGTGTTACGTCCTGGTCCGGCGATACTAGATGAAGTCACAACTGCTTACACGTACGATCACTGTGTATAAATGCTGTTTGTCGGTGGTACGGTAAGAACTGGGCCTATATTGCTGTGTTATGTTACTCACCGCTGACATACATTCACAGACATCACATCGACTAATACACTTCTCCTCTGAAATTTGTTTCGTATGGCTGTGTAGTGTTCTTGATATGAACATTCTGGTTAACTTATTAACTAACACACTTCGAACGGCACAATCTCGATGGGATAGATTCAAACAGACATACAAACTGAACAGCCCCCGTCCGTACCGACAGCAGCTGCCCCGCCCGTACCGCCAGCAACCGCCCCCGCCCCGTACCGCCAGCAGCAGCAGCCGCTCCCGCCCGTACCGCCAGCAGCCGCCCCCGCCCCCGCCCGTACCGCCAGCAGCCGCCCCGCCCTCGTCCGTACCGCCAGCAGCCGCTGCACGCGTCGGATGGAGACCAGTGAGTCGACCAAGCCGTTCAGCGCCCACGGGTAGGCGTTGATCGGTCCCTTCAGCATGTTCAGCAGCGCAATCGTCGTAAACACCTGGCCAAGAGGAGCACACGGTCACATAACGCCGAGGAGCAGTGAAGCGAGGAGATGAGTTGCAAAGTCAATCACAAACGATGACAGGATAAAGCCCATGCAGTACAATCTTGGATCTTATGTCAAAATAGTTCATAAAACAAACATACAACCCTTCAAAAGAGAGCAAAAACAGGGTACATGTCATCTGCAGAAGTGTATGACTGTAATTAAGTCAGAGTCAGAGTCGGAGTAAGTCAGAGAGTCGGAGTAAGTCAGAGAGTCGGAGTAAGTCAGAGAGTCGGAGTAAGTCAGAGAGTCGGAGTAAGTCAGAGAGTCGGAGTAAGTCAGAGAGTCGGAGTAAGTCAGAGAGTCGGAGTAAGTCAGAGAGTCGGAGTAAGTCAGAGAGTCGGAGTAAGTCAGAGAGTCGGAGTAAGTCAGAGAGTCGGAGTAAGTCAGAGAGTCGAAGTCAGAGAGTCGGAGTAAGCCAGAGAGTCGAAGTCAGAGAGTCGAAGTCAGAGAGTCGAAGTCAGAGAGTCGAAGTCAGAGAGTCGGAGTAAGTCAGAGAGTCGGAGTAAGTCAGAGAGTCGGAGTCAGAGTCGGAGAAAGTCAGAGAGTCGGAGTAAGTCAGAGAGTCGGAGTAAGTCAGAGAGTCGGAGTAAGTCAGAGAGTCGGAGTCAGAGTCGGAGAAAGTCAGAGAGTCGGAGTAAGTCAGAGAGTCGGAGTAAGTCAGAGAGTCGAAGTCAGAGAGTCGGAGTAAGTCAGCGAGTCGAAGTCAGAGAGTCGGAGTAAGTCAGAGAGTCGGAGTAAGTCAGAGAGTCGGAGTCAGAGTCGGAGAAAGTCAGAGAGTCGGAGTAAGTCAGAGAGTCGGAGTAAGTCAGGGAGTCGAAGTCAGAGAGTCGGAGTAAGTCAGAGAGTCGGAGTAAGTCAGAGAGTCGGAGTAAGTCAGAGAGTCGGAGTCAGAGTCGGAGAAAGTCAGAGAGTCGGAGTAAGTCAGAGAGTCGGAGTAAGTCAGGGAGTCGAAGTCAGAGAGTCGGAGTAAGTCAGAGAGTCGGAGTCAGAGTCGGAGAAAGTCAGAGAGTCGGAGTAAGTCAGAGAGTCGGAGTAAGTCAGAGAGTCGGAGTAAGTCAGAGAGTCGGAGTCAGAGTCGGAGAAAGTCAGAGAGTCGGAGTAAGTCAGAGAGTCGGAGTAAGTCAGAGAGTCGGAGTCAGAGTCGGAGAAAGTCAGAGAGTCGGAGTAAGTCAGAGAGTCGGAGTAAGTCAGAGAGTCGGAGTAAGTCCGAGAGTCGGAGTAAGTCCGAGAGTCGGAGTAAGTCAGAGAGTCGGAGTAAGTCAGAGAGTCAGAGTAAGTCAGAGAGTCGGAGTAAGTCAGAGAGTCGGAGTAAGTCAGAGAGTCGGAGTCAGAGAGTCGGAGTCAGAGAGTCGGAGTCAGAGAGTCGGAGTCAGAGAGTCGGAGTCAGAGAGTCGGAGTCAGAGAGTCGGAGTCAGAGAGTCGGAGTAAGTCAGAGAGCCGAAGTCAGAGTCGGAGTAAGTCAGAGAGTCGGAGTAAGTCAGAGAGTCGGAGTAAGTCAGAGAGTCGGAGTAAGTCAGAGAGTCGGAGTAAGTCAGAGAGTCGGAGTCAGAGAGTCGGAGTCAGAGAGTCGGAGTAAGTCAGAGAGTCGGAGTAAGTCAGAGAGTCGGAGTCAGAGTCGGAGAAAGTCAGAGAGTCGGAGTAAGTCAGAGAGTCGGAGTAAGTCAGGGAGTCGAAGTCAGAGAGTCGGAGTAAGTCAGAGAGTCGGAGTCAGAGTCGGAGAAAGTCAGAGAGTCGGAGTAAGTCAGAGAGTCGGAGTAAGTCAGAGAGTCGGAGTAAGTCAGAGAGTCGGAGTAAGTCAGAGAGTCGGAGTCAGAGTTGGAGAAAGTCAGAGAGTCGGAGTAAGTCAGAGAGTCGGAGTAAGTCAGAGAGTCGGAGTAAGTCAGAGAGTCGGAGTCAGAGTCGGAGAAAGTCAGAGAGTCGGAGTAAGTCAGAGAGTCGGAGTAAGTCAGAGAGTCGGAGTAAGTCAGAGAGTCGGAGTAAGTCAGAGAGTCGGAGTAAGTCAGAGAGTCGGAGTAAGTCAGAGAGTCGGAGTAAGTCAGAGAGTCGGAGTAAGTAAGAGAGTCGAAGTCAGAGAGTCGAAGTCAGAGAGTCGGAGTCAGAGTCGGAGAAAGTCAGAGAGTCGAAGTCAGAGAGTCGAAGTCAGAGAGTCGAAGTCAGAGAGTCGAAGTCAGAGAGTCGGAGTCAGAGTCGGAGAAAGTCAGAGAGTCGGAGTAAGTCAGAGAGTCGGAGTAAGTCAGAGAGTCGGAGTAAGTCAGAGAGTCGGAGTCAGAGAGTCGGAGTAAGTCAGAGAGTCGGAGTAAGTCAGAGAGTCGGAGTAAGTCAGAGAGTCGGAGTAAGTCAGAGAGTCGAAGTCAGAGAGTCGGAGTAAGTCAGAAAGTCGGAGTCAGAGTCGGAGAAAGTCAGAGAGTCGGAGTAAGTCAGAGAGTCGGAGTAAGTCAGAGAGTCGGAGTAAGTCAGAGAGTCGAAGTCAGAGTCGGAGTAAGTCAGAGAGTCGAAGTCAGAGTCGGAGAAAGTCAGAGAGTCGGAGTAAGTCAGAGAGTCGGAGTAAGTCAGAGAGTCGAAGTCAGAGAGTCGGAGTAAGTCAGAGAGTCGGAGTCAGAGTCGGAGAAAGTCAGAGAGTCTGAGTAAGTCAGAGAGTCGGAGTAAGTCAGAGAGTCGGAGTAAGTCAGAGAGTCGGAGTAAGTCAGAGAGTCGGAGTAAGTCAGAGAGTCGGAGTAAGTCAGAGAGTCGGAGTAAGTCAGAGAGTCGGAGTCAGAGAGTCGGAGTAAGTCAGAGTAGGAGTAAGTCAGAGAGTCGAAGTCAGAGTCGGAGTAAGTCAGAGAGTCGGAGTAAGTCAGAGAGTCGGAGTAAGTCAGAGAGTCGGAGTAAGTCAGAGAGTCGGAGTAAGTCAGAGAGTCGGAGTAAGTCAGAGAGTCGGAGTAAGTCAGAGAGTCGGAGTAAGTCATAGAGTCGGAGTAAGTCAGAGAGTCGGAGTAAGTCAGAGAGTCGGAGTAAGTCAGAGAGTCGGAGTAAGTCAGAGAGTCGAAGTCAGAGAGTCGAAGTCAGAGAGTCGAAGTCAGAGAGTCGAAGTCAGAGAGTCGAAGTCAGAGAGTCGAAGTCAGAGAGTCGAAGTCAGAGAGTCGGAGTCAGAGTCGGAGAAAGTCAGAGAGTCGGAGTAAGTCAGAGAGTCGGAGTAAGTCAGAGAGTCGGAGTAAGTCAGAGAGTCGGAGTAAGTCAGAGAGTCGGAGTAAGTCAGAGAGTCGAAGTAAGTCAGAGAGTCGGAGTCAGAGTCGGAGTAAGTCAGAGAGTCGGAGTAAGTCAGAGAGTCGGAGTCAGAGTAGGAGTAAGTCAGAGAGTCGGAGTCAGAGAGTCGGAGTCAGAGAGTCGGAGTCAGAGAGTCGGAGTCAGAGAGTCGGAGTCAGAGAGTCGGAGTAAGTCAGAGAGTCGGAGTAAGTCAGAGAGTCGGAGTCAGAGTCGGAGAAAGTCAGAGAGTCGGAGTAAGTCAGAGAGTAGGAGTAAGTCAGAGAGTCGAAGTCAGAGAGTCGAAGTCAGAGTCGGAGTCAGAGTCGGAGAAAGTCAGAGAGTCGGAGTAAGAATCGGAGAAAGTCAGAGAGTCGGAGTAAGTCAGAGTAGGAGTAAGTCAGAGAGTCGGAGTAAGTCAGAGAGTCGGAGTAAGTCAGAGAGTCGGAGTCAGAGTCGGAGTCAGAGTCGGAGTAAGTCAGAGAGTCGGAGTAAGTCAGAGAGTCGGAGTAAGTCAGAGAGTCAGAGTCAGAGTCGGAGTCGGAGTAAGTCAGAGAGTCAGATTCGGAGTCAGAGTCGGAGTAAGTCAGAGAGTCGGAGTCAGAGAGTCGGAGTCAGAGAGTCGGAGTAAGTCAGAGAGTCAGAGTCAAAGAGTCAGAGTCGGAGTAAGTCAGAGAGTCGGAGTCAGAGTAGGAGTAAGTCAGAGAGTCGGAGTCAGAGAGTCGGAGTCAGAGAGTCGGAGTCAGAGAGTCGGAGTCAGAGAGTCGGAGTCAGAGAGTCGGAGTCAGAGAGTCGGAGTCAGAGAGTCGGAGTCAGAGAGTCGGAGTAAGTCAGAGAGTCGGAGTAAGTCAGAGAGTCGGAGTCAGAGTCGGAGTAAGTCAGAGAGTCGGAGTCAGAGTCGGAGTAAGTCAGAGAGTCGGAGTAAGTCAGAGAGTCGGAGTCAGAGTCGGAGTCAGAGTCGGAGTAAGTCAGAGAGACGGAGTCAGAGAGTCAGAGAGTCAGAGAGTCAGAGTAAGTCAGAGAGTCGGAGTCAGAGTCGGAGTCAGAGTCGGAGTCAGAGTCAGAGTCAGATAGTCAGAGTTGGAGTAAGTCAGAGAGTCGGAGTAAGTCAGAGAGTCGGAGTAAGTCAGAGAGTCGGAGTAAGTCAGAGAGTCGGAGTAAGTCAGAGTCGGAGTCAGAGTAGGAGTAAGTCAGAGAGTCGGAGTCAGAGTCGGAGTAAGTCAGAGAGTCGGAGTAAGTCAGATAGTCGGAGTCAGAGTCGGAGTCAGAGTCGGAGTAAGTCAGAGAGTCGGAGTAAGCCAGATAGTCAGAGTCAGAGTCAGAGAGTCAGAGTCGGAGTAAGTCAGAGTAAGCCAGAGAGTCAGAGTAAGCCAGAGAGTCGGAGTAAGTCAGAGAGTCGGAGTAAGTCAGAGAGTCGGAGTAAGCCAGAGTCGGAGTAAGCCAGAGAGTCGGAGTAAGTCAGAGAGTCAGAGTAAGCCAGAGAGTCGGAGAAAGCCAGAGAGTCGGAGTAAGTCAGAGAGTCGGAGAAAGCCAGAGAGTCGGAGTAAGTCAGAGAGTCAGAGTAAGCCAGAGAGTCGGAGTAAGTCAGAGAGTCGGAGTAAGTCAGAGAGTCAGAGTCAGAGTCAGAGTCGGAGTCAGAGTCGGAGTCAGAGTCGGAGTAAGTCAGAGAGTCGGAGTAAGTCAGAGAGTCGGAGTCAGAGTCAGATAGTCAGAGTCGGAGTAAGTCAGAGAGTCAGAGAGTCGGAGTCTGAGTCGGAGTAAGTCAGAGAGTCGGAGTCAGAGTAGGAGTAAGTCAGAGAGTCGGAGTCAGAGAGTCGGAGTAAGTCAGAGAGTCGAGTAAGTCAGAGAGTCGGAGTCAGAGTAGGAGTAAGTCAGAGAGTCGGAGTCAGAGAGTCGGAGTCAGAGAGTCGGAGTCAGAGAGTCGGAGTAAGTCAGATAGTCGGAGTCAGAGTAGGAGTAAGTCAGAGAGTCGGAGTCAGAGAGTCGGAGTAAGTCAGAGAGTCGGAGTCAGAGTAGGAGTAAGTCAGATAGTCGGAGTCAGAGAGTCGGAGTCAGAGTAGGAGTAAGTCAGAGAGTCGGAGTCAGAGAGTCGGAGTCAGAGAGTCGGAGTAAGTCAGAGAGTCGGAGTAAGTCAGAGAGTCGGAGTAAGTCAGAGAGTCGGAGTAAGTCAGAGAGTCGGAGTCAGAGTAGGAGTAAGTCAGAGAGTCGGAGTCAGAGAGTCGGAGTCAGAGAGTCGGAGTCAGAGAGTCGGAGTCAGAGAGTCGGAGTAAGTCAGAGAGTCGGAGTAAGTCAGAGTCGGAGTAAGTCAGAGAGTCGGAGTCAGAGTAGGAGTAAGTCAGAGAGTCGGAGTAAGTCAGAGAGTCGGAGTAAGTCAGAGAGTCGGAGTCAGAGAGTTGGAGTAAGTCAGAGAGTCGGAGTCAGAGTAGGAGTAAGTCAGATAGTCGGAGTCAGA
Source organism: Chirona hameri (assembly GCA_036785665.1). NCBI lineage: Eukaryota > Metazoa > Arthropoda > Thecostraca > Balanomorpha > Balanidae > Chirona > Chirona hameri. Next base: position 11,873 of record JAXIVJ010009066.1, read on the forward strand.
TAGTCGGAGTCAGATAGTCGGAGTCAGAGTAGGAGTAAGTCAGAGAGTCGGAGTCAGAGAGTCGGAGTCAGAGAGTCGGAGTCAGAGAGTCGGAGTCAGAGAGTCGGAGTCAGAGAGTCGGAGTCAGAGAGTCGGAGTCAGAGAGTCGGAGTCAGAGAGTCGGAGTCAGAGAGTCGGAGTCAGAGAGTCGGAGTCAGAGAGTCGGAGTAAGTCAGAGAGTCGGAGTAAGTCAGAGAGTCGGAGTCAGAGTAGGAGTAAGTCAGATAGTCGGAGTCAGAGTAGGAGTAAGTCAGAGTCGGAGTCAGAGAGTCGGAGTAAGTCAGAGAGTCGGAGTCAGAGTAGGAGTAAGTCAGATAGTCGGAGTCAGAGAGTCGGAGTCAGAGTAGGAGTAAGTCAGAGAGTCGGAGTCAGAGAGTCGGAGTCAGAGAGTCGGAGTCAGAGAGTCGGAGTCAGAGAGTCGGAGTAAGTCAGAGAGTCGGAGTCAGAGTAGGAGTAAGTCAGAGAGTCGGAGTCAGAGAGTCGGAGTAAGTCAGAGAGTCGGAGTAAGTCAGAGAGTCGGAGTCAGAGTAGGAGTAAGTCAGAGAGTCGGAGTCAGAGAGTCGGAGTAAGTCAGATAGTCGGAGTCAGAGTAGGAGTAAGTCAGAGAGTCGGAGTCAGAGAGTCGGAGTAAGTCAGAGAGTCGGAGTCAGAGTAGGAGTAAGTCAGATAGTCGGAGTCAGATAGTCGGAGTCAGATAGTCGGAGTCAGAGAGTCGGAGTCAGAGTAGGAGTAAGTCAGAGAGTCGGAGTCAGAGAGTCGGAGTCAGAGAGTCGGAGTCAGAGAGCCGGAGTCAGAGAGTCGGAGTCAGAGAGTCGGAGTCAGATAGTCGGAGTCAGAGAGTCGGAGTAAGTCAGAGAGTCGGAGTAAGTCAGAGAGTCGGAGTAAGTCAGAGAGTCGGAGTCAGAGTAGGAGTAAGTCAGAGAGTCGGAGTCAGAGAGTCGGAGTAAGTCAGAGAGTCGGAGTAAGTCAGAGAGTCGGAGTAAGTCAGAGAGTCGGAGTAAGTCAGAGAGTCGGAGTCAGAGTAGGAGTAAGTCAGAGAGTCGGAGTAAGTCAGAGAGTCGGAGTAAGTCAGAGAGTCGGAGTAAGTCAGAGAGTCGGAGTAAGTCAGAGAGTCGGAGTAAGTCAGAGAGTCGGAGTAAGTCAGAGAGTCGGAGTCAGAGTCGGAGTCAGAGAGTCGGAGTCAGAGAGTCGGAGTCAGAGAGTCGGAGTCAGAGAGTCGGAGTCAGAGAGTCGGAGTCAGAGAGTCGGAGTCAGAGAGTCGGAGTCAGAGAGTCGGAGTCAGAGAGTCGGAGTCAGAGAGTCGGAGTCAGAGAGTCGGAGTCAGAGAGTCGGAGTCAGAGAGTCGGAGTCAGAGAGTCGGAGTCAGATAATCGGAGTCAGAGAGTCGGAGTAAGTCAGAGAGTCGGAGTAAGTCAGAGAGTCGGAGTCAGAGTAGGAGTAAGTCAGATAGTCGGAGTCAGATAGTCGGAGTCAGAGAGTCGGAGTCAGAGTAGGAGTAAGTCAGAAAGTCGGAGTCAGAGAGTCGGAGTCAGAGAGTCGGAGTCAGAGAGTCGGAGTCAGAGAGTCGGAGTAAGTCAGAGAGTCGGAGTAAGTCAGAGAGTCGGAGTCAGAGTAGGAGTAAGTCAGATAGTCGGAGTCAGAGTAGGAGTAAGTCAGAGAGTCGGAGTCAGAGAGTCGGAGTCAGAGAGTCGGAGTCAGAGAGTCGGAGTAAGTCAGAGAGTCGGAGTCAGAGTAGGAGTAAGTCAGATAGTCGGAGTCAGATAGTCGGAGTCAGAGAGTCGGAGTCAGAGTAGGAGTAAGTCAGAGAGTCGGAGTCAGAGAGTCGGAGTCAGAGAGTCGGAGTAAGTCAGAGAGTCGGAGTAAGTCAGAGAGTCGGAGTCAGAGTAGGAGTAAGTCAGAGAGTCGGAGTCAGAGAGTCGGAGTCAGAGAGTCGGAGTAAGTCAGAGAGTCGGAGTCAGAGAGTCGGAGTCAGAGAGTCGGAGTCAGAGAGTCGGAGTCAGAGAGTCGGAGTCAGAGAGTCGGAGTCAGAGAGTCGGAGTCAGAGAGTCGGAGTCAGAGAGTCGGAGTCAGAGAGTCGGAGTCAGAGAGTCGGAGTAAGTCAGAGAGTCGGAGTAAGTCAGAGAGTCGGAGTAAGTCAGAGAGTCGGAGTAAGTCAGAGAGTAGGAGTAAGTCAGAGTAGGAGTAAGTCAGAGAGTCGGAGTCAGAGTCGGAGTAAGTCAGAGAGTCGGAGTCAGAGAGTCGGAGTCAGAGAGCCGGAGTCAGAGAGTCGGAGTAAGTCAGAGAGTAGGAGTAAGTCAGAGAGTCGGAGTCAGAGTCGGAGTAAGTCAGAGAGTCGGAATCAGAGAGTCGGAGTCAGATAGTCGGAGTCAGATAGTCGGAGTAAGTCAGAGAGTCGGAGTCGGAGTAAGTAAGTCAGAGCTATTGTGACGTAGTCCATCAGCACTCAGCAGTGACTCAGCCCCGCGACGTACCGTGGCGGCTGTGAGCCGGTTTCCCAGCAGCACGTAGGTGCCGAACGTCAGCAGACACATCAGCACGGGCGTCGTGGCCCAGAAGAAGACGCACCACGCGTCCAGGTACTTCTGCTTCTTCAGGAATCGGACCTCCTCGGTACGCCGGACTGCGGGACGGGGGGACAGCGGGGGTCACAGCGGGGGTCACAGCGGGGGGGGTCACAGCGACTCCGCAGTATAACACACAGCGACGGACACATTGTGAGATGGGATAACTATCCAAAATCGGAGACGGCTGAAAGCAGTGTTACGCGTTAGCGTTGCATTGCTTGGAGACCTGGCAAATTGTGTGTGCCGATAGAGCTCGACAATCTCTTTCAGGAACGGATGATTCGGGGTTTGCGGGTGCGGGTTGGCGTCCGGTGCACCCTCAGCCATTGCGTTTGAACATCATCCAGTACACTGCACTTTGGTGCATCAGCACTAATGATGAAAGTAGGGATGTTCTTCACCGAATTTGTTACAAGTCCGAGGCACATGCTCGGGGCGCACCCCGTGGTGCATCCCTCCCCATAATTGCAGCCGAGAAAAATTCAAACAATCAAATACAACAAATAAAAAAACAATCAGGGGGTGGGCAGGGGGGGGGGGTGCACTTCTTGGTCCGCCTCTCTATCACTGCGGCCGAAACACGTCTTCTAGATCTCTGCAAATTGTTCCGTGGCACAGGCAGTTGGTGACACCGACTCCCTTCTCGCATGTCTCGGGCGCGCCACAGATCAAGGGTGCCCATTAGGATCGGCAACCCGACTCCCGAGGGGTGCACCCTGGACCCGTTAGAGGGCTGCTACCTTGTGAACCTTTCGTCAGCTGGTGGTGGTCACTTTGTGAACTGGATAGGAAAATTGGGCGTGGCAATAGAGCTCGACGAGCTATTCCTGCAGCTGTGTCATTTGGACTGACACGTGACACATGTGACACACGTGACATGTGACACGTGACATGTGACATGTGACACGTGACACGTGACACGTGACACGTGACACGTACCAGTAACCAATTTAGGCAAAAATCTTCAACAGGTTCCACAGGTATGCGGCACTATGGCGGCACACACCCCATTCTCGCTGGTCACGTGCATCTCACTGCCCACCCGAGCGTCCACTTGGTCAGCGACTTTGAGGGGTGCAAGCTGCACTCCCTAGACTAGAGAGGGGTGCAGCCTCGTGCACTTTCTGCCCTCTGGTGGCAACAGTGCTTGGTGTGGGCAGGACAACTTTCGTGTGGTGCTGACAAAGCTCGACGAGTGCTTTCCAGCGCTGTATGTATTGGAGTGCTTTCCAGCGCTGTATGTATTGGAGTGCTTTCCAGCGCTGTATGTATTGGAGTGCTTTCCAGCGCTGTATGTATTGGAATGCTTTCCAGCGCTGTATGTATTGGAGTGCTTTCCAGCGCTGTATGTATTGGAGTGCTTTCCAGCGCTGTATGCATTGGAGTGCTTTCCATCGCTGTATGTATTGGAGTGCTTTCCAGCGCTGTATGTATTGGAGTCTTCGGGTGCAGGGTGAATGTGCACTGCACTCCGGGCACTTAGCAGCCGAACTCAGCTTTCTGTGGCAGGAAAACAAAATCACCTAGGAGAGCCCAATTTGGTGTGCGAGTGGCGCCCAGCCAGTGTTTTCAGAGACCACATCATTCTAGGTTCTCGGGTGCAGGGTGCAGGTGCAGTGCACCCCTACGCAATTCCAGCCGAACTGCACCAATCAGGTTAATGCAGTTTGGTAGACTGCGACATCCACATTCAGCATGGCAATTGCAAATGATCCTAACAAAATTGGAGTCAAGACCGCACATACACTGGGTGCATCTCTTGATGACCCCCCTTGTCGTTGCAGTCGTCACGCCTTCCATAACGCCGTAAATTGGTATGCTGGTGCATACATTTTGCAATGTGTAGCTTCTGATTTTTAGCTGTAGTGACACAACATTCAACTTTTCTCTGAAAAGCCGAAAACTGTCTCACTTCACCGATCGAGCATAGTTAAATGATCAAAGCATGCCAACCAACATAGTGTCTCACTTCACCCCACCCGGGTGGGTGAATTGAGGAAGCAAAAAATAGTTATATAATCACAAATATGCAACATATGTAATGAATCAAAAACCACTCTAGACTAATAGTATTTCCTAAGATTCGACATTTGGTGCAAAATTCAAACCAATTGAGGCAATTGGTGAAAAGTTACAACGGTTTAAAGCAAAAACGTGTCTCACTTCATCATTTTACGGTACTGGGAAGTGTAACGCCTCCGCGTGACAGAGTGACTGGGAAGTGTGACGCCTCCGCGTGACAGAGTGACTGGGAAGTGTGACGCCTCCGCGTGATGGAGTGACGCCTCCGCGTGGGAAGTGTGACGCCTCCGCGTGACAGAGTGACAGCCTCCGCGTGGGAAGTGTGACGCCTCCGCGTGATGGAGTGACAGCCTCCGCGTGGGAAGTGTGACGCCTCCGCGTGACAGAGTGACAGCCTCCGTGTGGGAAGTGTGACGCCTCCGCGTGACAGAGTGACAGCCTCCGCGTGGGAAGTGTGACGTCTCCGCGTGATGGAGTGACAGCCTCCGCGTGGGAAGTGTGACGCCTCCGCGTGACAGAGTGACAGCCTCCGCGTGATGGAGTGACGCCTCCGCGTGGGAAGTGTGACGCCTCCGCGTGATGGAGTGACACCTCCGCGTGGGAAGTGTGATGCCTCCGCGTGATGGAGTGACGCCTCCGCGTGGGAAGTGTGACGCCTCCGCGTGACAGAGTGACAGCCTCCGTGTGGGAAGTGTGACGCCTCCGCGTGATGGAGTGACAGCCTCCGCGTGGGAAGTGTGACGCCTCCGCGTGATGGAGTGACGCCTCCGCGTGGGAAGTGTGACGCCTCCGCGTGACAGAGTGACAGCCTCCGCGTGGGAAGTGTGACGCCTCCGCGTGACAGAGTGACAGCCTCCGTGTGGGAAGTGTGACGCCTCCGCGTGATGGAGTGACAGCCTCCGCGTGGGAAGTGTGACGCCTCCGCGTGATGGAGTGACAGCCTCCACGTGGGAAGTGTGACGCCTCCGCGTGATGGAGTGACACCTCCGCGTGGGAAGTGTGACGCCTCCGCGTGACAGAGTGACAGCCTCCGTGTGGGAAGTGTGACGCCTCCGCGTGATGGAGTGACAGCCTCCGCGTGGGAAGTGTGACGCCTCCGCGTGATGGAGTGACAGCCTCCGCGTGGGAAGTGTGACGCCTCCGCGTGATGGAGTGACACCTCCGCGTGGGAAGTGTGACGCCTCCGCGTGACAGAGTGACAGCCTCCGCGTGGGAAGTGTGACGCCTCCGCGTGATGGAGTGACAGCCTCCGCGTGGGAAGTGTGACGCCTCCGCGTGACAGAGTGACAGCCTCCGCGTGGGAAGTGTGACAGCTTCCGCGTGATGGAGTGACAGCCTCCGCGTGGGAAGTGACGCCTCCGCGTGATGGAGTGACGCCTCCGCGTGGGAAGTGTGACGCCTCCGCGTGATGGAGTGACAGCCTCCGCGTGGGAAGTGTGACGCCTCCGCGTGACAGAGTGACAGCCTCCGCGTGATGGAGTGACGCCTCCGCGTGATGGAGTGACGCCTCCGCGTGATGGAGTGACACCTCCGCGTGATGGAGTGACAGCCTCCGCGTGGGAAGTGTGACGCCTCCGCGTGACAGTGACAGCCTCCGTGTGGGAAGTGTGACGCCTCCGCGTGATGGAGTGACGCCTCCGCGTGGGAAGTGTGACGCCTCCGCGTGATGGAGTGACAGCCTCCGCGTGGGAAGTGTGACGCCTCCGCGTGACAGAGTGACAGCCTCCGTGTGGGAAGTGTGACGCCTCCGCGTGATGGAGTGACAGCCTCCGCGTGGGAAGTGTGACGCCTCCGCGTGACAGAGTGACAGCCTCCGCGTGGGAAGTGTGATGCCTCCGCGTGGCAGAGTGACAGCCTCCGCGTGGGAAGTGTGACGCCTCCGCGTGATGGAGTGACAGCCTCCGCGTGGGAAGTGTGACGCCTCCGCGTGACAGAGTGACAGCCTCCGCGTGGGAAGTGTGACGCCTCCGCGTGATGGAGTGACAGCCTCCGCGTGTGAAGTGTGACGCCTCCGCGTGATGGAGTGACACCTCCGCGTGGGAAGTGTGACGCCTCCGCGTGACAGAGTGACAGCCTCCGCGTGGGAAGTGTGACGCCTCCGCGTGATGGAGTGACAGCCTCCGCGTGGGAAGTGTGACGCCTCCGCGTGATGGAGTGACGCCTCCGCGTGATGGAGTGACGCCTCCGCGTGGGAAGTGTGACGCCTCCGCGTGATGGAGTGACAGCCTCCGCGTGGGAAGTGTGACGCCTCCGCGTGACAGAGTGACAGCCTCCGTGTGGGAAGTGTGACGCCTCCGCGTGATGGAGTGACGCCTCCGCGTGGGAAGTGTGACGCCTCCGCGTGATGGAGTGACGCCTCCGCGTGGGAAGTGTGACGCCTCCGCGTGACAGAGTGACAGCCTCCGCGTGGGAAGTGTGACGCCTCCGCGTGATGGAGTGACAGCCTCCGTGTGGGAAGTGTGACGCCTCCGCGTGATGGAGTGACGCCTCCGCGTGGGAAGTGTGACGCCTCCGCGTGACAGAGTGACAGCCTCCGCGTGGGAAGTGTGACGCCTCCGCGTGATGGAGTGACAGCCTCCGTGTGGGAAGTGTGACGCCTCCGCGTGATGGAGTGACGCCTCCGCGTGGGAAGTGTGACGCCTCCGCGTGACAGAGTGACAGCCTCCGCGTGATGGAGTGACGCCTCCGCGTGGGAAGTGTGACGCCTCCGCGTGATGGAGTGACAGCCTCCGTGTGGGAAGTGTGACGCCTCCGCGTGATGGAGTGACGCCTCCGCGTGGGAAGTGTGACGCCTCCGCGTGACAGAGTGACAGCCTCCGCGTGGGAAGTGTGACGCCTCCGCGTGATGGAGTGACGCCTCCGCGTGGGAAGTGTGACGCCTCCGCGTGGGAAGTGTGACGCCTCCGCGTGATGGAGTGACACCTCCGCGTGGGAAGTGTGACGCCTCCGCGTGACAGTGACAGCCCGCGCGTGGGAAGTGTGACGCCTCCGCGTGATGGAGTGACAGCCTCCGCGTGGGAAGTGTGACGCCTCCGCGTGATGGAGTGACAGCCTCCGTGTGGGAAGTGTGACGCCTCCGCGTGATGGAGTGACACCTCCGCGTGGGAAGTGTGACGCCTCCGCGTGATGGAGTGACACCTCCGCGTGATGGAGTGACAGCCTCCGCGTGGGAAGTGTGACGCCTCCGCGTGACAGAGTGACAGCCTCCGCGTGGGAAGTGTGACGCCTCCGCGTGATGGAGTGACGCCTCCGCGTGATGGAGTGACAGCCTCCGCGTGGGAAGTGTGACGCCTCCGCGTGACAGAGTGACAGCCTCCGTGTGGGAAGTGTGACGCCTCCGCGTGACAGAGTGACAGCCTCCGTGTGGGAAGTGTGACGCCTCCGCGTGACAGAGTGACAGCCTCCGCGTGGGAAATGTGACGCCTCCGCGTGATGGAGTGACGCCTCCGCGTGGGAAGTGTGACGCCTCCGCGTGATGGAGTGACAGCCTCCGCGTGGGAAGTGTGACGCCTCCGCGTGATGGAGTGACGCCTCCGCGTGGGAAGTGTGACGCCTCCGCGTGACAGAGTGACAGCCTCCGCGTGGGAAGTGTGACGCCTCCGCGTGATGGAGTGACGCCTCCGCGTGATGGAGTGACAGCCTCCGCGTGGGAAGTGTGACGCCTCCACGTGACAGTGACAGCCTCCGCGTGGGAAGTGTGACGCCTCCGCGTGATGGAGTGACACCCCCGCGTGGGAAGTGTGACGCCTCCGCGTGATGGAGTGACAGCCTCCGCGTGGGAAGTGTGACGCCTCCGCGTGATGGAGTGACAGCCTCCGCGTGGGAAGTGTGACGCCTCCGCGTGATGGAGTGACAGCCTCCGCGTGGGAAGTGTGACGCCTCCACGTGACAGTGACAGCCTCCGCGTGGGAAGTGTGACGCCTCCGCGTGATGGAGTGACACCTCCGCGTGGGAAGTGTGACGCCTCCGCGTGATGGAGTGACAGCCTCCGCGTGGGAAGTGTGACGCCTCCGCGTGATGGAGTGACACCTCCGCGTGGGAAGTGTGACGCCTCCGCGTGATGGAGTGACAGCTTCCGCGTGGGAAGTGTGACGCCTCCGCGTGATGGAGTGACAGCCTCCGCGTGGGAAGTGTGACGCCTCCGCGTGATGGAGTGACAGCCTCCGCGTGGGAAGTGTGACGCCTCCACGTGACAGTGACAGCCTCCGCGTGGGAAGTGTGACGCCTCCGCGTGATGGAGTGACACCTCCGCGTGGGAAGTGTGACGCCTCCGCGTGATGGAGTGACAGCCTCCGCGTGGGAAGTGTGACGCCTCCGCGTGACAGAGTGACAGCCTGCGCCTGCCTCCGGCTCGCCTGTCACTGTCCGCGACAGACAGGTGACAGATGACGGACAAGTGACAGACGGGTGACAGGTGACCCGCCGATACTGAGCTGTAAGTACCCAGTACAGCGCCAGCGTCCCCGGACTGACCGTCCCCCGGACTCGAACCTGCGTGCTCCCAGCCACAGACATGAAGATGGCGCTGCCTCTGCTGGTGTTAATGGCTGCCTCAGCTGCACGGGCGACACCCGGTAAGACGATGACAGGACGCCATTTAGCATACTATTATTTTGGGTGTCTAAGATTTCCGAGTATTAGTTAACAATTTTACGTATTGAAAGGTGATATAAAATGTATTACAGCACGCATTTCTGTAAATAACGCAACTCGCAGATAGTATTCAGTTCTCAAAGCCTCAAGCATAGGTATAGCGTGAAATTAATTGTTGATCCACATCCGTTCCAAATGCATACCCTCTGAGAGCTTATACCATCCATTCTACCCCCGTTCACATAAACCACATCCAGCAGACCGTAAGCCCCAATTATCATCATCACATAAATCACGTATACGTCATGTTGCCCCAGTTCCATTGCGGATTCTAAGCGAATGCCACTTTTGAGTTTTCTCAGTTTCGACCAATTAGTGCCGTTTCAGCCATGCACCTTTTTTACGCTGCTCCTCCCAAAACCAGTGAGTTCCAGCGCCGGCCGCCAGATGGCACTATGTGATGCAATCTAGGAAATTATAACTATCCTTTTAAAATATTTCTTTTAAAGCCTACATATTTTATAAAGGAATGCTTCGAAACATTGGAAACCATGGATGATGTTGGTTTTAAGCTGTCCGGAGCTCCAGGTTTTGGCGCAAAGTATTGCATTGCCGGGATACTATTTTTGTATCATGGCGACAGGAAAACGCTTAAGTTTGGTGGCCGGTCTCAGCCGAATATGATGACATTAGGATTATTCTGGACAGTTTCAGTATCTATGAACAATGTTCTAATGCCACGCCATATTTATTTGCTAACCTTCGCTGCATATAACACCTCGGAAGAGCAATTAATTGATCCATATAAAAAGACGAATTAATTTCACGATATCAAAACTTTTTGTCGGCCATCAAAAACGTTATACACATTCAAAACACCTTGAACCATGGTCATATAAGTGTAAAGAAAATGTTGTAAGAACATCTAGATGGGAAAGACAGGGGAGAGCCGAGTTATGTGCGGTTTTCCTGGTCCATATCGCGCGTTTCGGGTGGAGCGCGTCGTCCAGGTCGACCCGATGCACCCGATATTGGGCCGAGCGTGGCGGTGCGGGGACATGGACGCCCTCACTGATAAGATGTTATGCACGTTTCGAGGGGGGGGGGGGGGGATTTTCTGAATGTGGGGGCCAATTTTCGAAGCCAATGAATCAGACTACAAGTTAGAATAGTTCACAAAGTACGCCGCCTTATTGGCTTAGTGTAATAAGCAATTTAGCTAAACGTGGCGCAAATTGGGCAGTCTCCCATAGCTCGTGTTTTTCGCTCAGTCATTGCTTTATTGTGACCTCAATTTGTTTAGAATCATCCCGGATCAAGACGACGCTAAGACGCTTCAAAATGACCTTGACACACTGCAAGCGTGGACCGACAAGTGGAAACTTAAACTTTGTGCTGGCAAGTGTTTCCACTTCGGTATAACGCTACAAAACAGCTCACCCCCTACGCGTCTCGACCTACGGATGACAGATAGATTCTGTCTGCCAGGTGACCTATGGGTGATTCTGGACACCCGGCTGACCTTTGCCAACCATGTGGACTCGGTGGTAAACCGTGGAAACCGAGCTCTTGGGCTTTTGATCCGGAGTGTCCAAGGCATACGGGGGAATTTCGATAAAGTAGGGCTTATAGCGGCAGTGGTGTCGCCACACAACTTTGAGTGGGGGGCCAGCCAGTGGTTTGGGGGTAACCTAGGGGTGTGGAGGCCAGCCCCATAGGGCTAATGACAAAATCCTGCGAATCTGAGAGGCCGGAATTCGTCCGCAGCGATCCTGGGGGGGGGGGGGGGGGGGGGAGGAGGGCGGTCCCCAGGCCCCCCGATGGCGACGCCCCTGTTTAGTGGCATACTACGCACATGTGCGTCCCATTTGAGAATATGGCAGCGTGGTGTGGCCCGTGTGGGCAGGGGCAGCTAAAACGCATCTCGATACGTTGGAAGGGATTCAGCATAATATAATTGTAATGTTTTTAGCTGGTATATGATCACTTTAACCCTCGCCAGTGCAGGGTCCGATACCTACGTGACCGTGCAGGGGGAGGGGAGGGGAGTTGGTACGACCCCCCCCCCCCTTGGCGTATCACCCCTAATTAAGCTCTAGAGCATCGATTCAAAAACGGGCGTGTTACTTGTGAATAGAGAAAGCCGTTGATACCTGATTTTAAGGTCCTGGGTTATTTGGTGACCTCTGATGTCATGTCAATGCCCCGGATGCTATCTAAATCGTGACGTGTAGAAAGATTGAATTATAAAGAAGAGTGGTGATTGCAAATCCAGCACATTTATTGTCGTTAGTGGAATGCATTTCTATTAACTCTAGGTCCCTGTTGACCTTTGCTCTTGGTAAAAGGTCAAAAGGTCATCTCAGGTCATCGGAGGTCAGTGACCTCGGTTGAACTGTGAAAGGTCATAACTTCAGTGGAACCCATACTTGTGTAAAATCAATGTCAAATTTGATATCAGCATCACACAATGTTCTTAACCCTCGCCCTACGGGGAGGGTTAAGAACATTGAAGCTACGGGGAGGGTTAAGAACTAAGAACTCGCCCTACGGGGAGGGGGCCTGACAGGCCCCCCCCCCCTGGGGGTTTTCTTGAATAACTTTTTACACATGCAGTGCACCTTGCTAAAATTTTCGGTAGCTGAGTTTAAAACAATTATACGTATGCTGAAAAAATTCGTTGAAATTGGTTGAGAAATTCGGAAAATAATGACGTTTTGATGACGTCATGTTGGTAAAAAATTAGAAATATTTTTAAAATGGTAGAGAACAGAGTTTCAAAGCAATTTGCAAACGCAAATGACCAGAGATACAAAATGGCATTCTCTTTAAAATGGCAATCTCGGATTTGCAAAATTTTGGGTTTCTGACCCCTATTTTTATATATATATATATATAAATCCCCACAAAATCAAAATTTTCAAGGATATTAAAAAAACGGAATATATGTCAGAGAACTGAGTATGGACAATACCCATACCAAATTTCAAAGCAATATCTTCATTTTTGACTGAGTGATGGCTCCCGAAGTGTAAGAAACTGAAGACGTCATTTTTAAAAAGAGTTTTTTTAACTTTTTTTGACAAGATACGAACAAATAATTACCTTTTCTGTACCTCTGAGCCAAAACTGGTCTAGGAACATGCCTTTTTATTTACATTTATCAATTTCTAATTTTGAGGTTTTCTGAAGAGCAAAATGGCTGTTCTGGACGTGGTAAATCCGAGGTCATTCACTTGACCTGGAAGGTCACCCGTTGACCTGAAACCTAAAAATCGCATACTGTTAGAATCCTCTCATGACAGGCAACATGCTGGTTCTTACCGCATTGCTCTAAGTTGCTTGATTTGGAAGTTAACATGGGGGGGGGGGGGGCTGTCAGCCCCCCCTAAGGGCGAAGGTGAAAAAATCTCCCGTAGGGCGAGGGTTAGTCACGTCGAGGTCAAAGGGTCATCTTAGGTCATCAGAGGTCAGTGACCTCGGTTGACCTCTGACAGGTCATAACATAATCTCGGCGGAAACCATAAATGTCACCTGTTAACAACTGCTCCTGAACAACATACACTTGGAAAGTGCAAAAGTTACTAGCATCGATGCTACGGGCTTGACATGACCTTGAGACACAGGTCATAGGTCACGGGTCATTGGGGGGGGGGGGGGGGGGGGGGTACAGTTTCAAAACTTTCAGGGTATGTGCTAAATTGTTCAAAAGTAGGGTACTGAAAGTTTCGTCGCAATTGGATGATAAATACGAGAATTCACGAAATTATTTATTCACTTATTCACTCAATTTCAATTATTCATTCATTTATTTCAGTTATTCACGAAAACCGAGGGGGTGGCATCCACCTCCTGTACTGGCGAGGGTTAATTAATTAATGTATCGAACTGTGATGCGCTGTGTATGCAGTACAAAGTGCACCGATTGTCTTAGAGGAGATCCGCGCTCGATTTGTCTTTTCTGCACGTCTCTTCAATGGACGTATTGACAGCATGCCTCTTGTTGAAATGTTTCCCCTGCGTATACCAGCTCGCCATACCCGTAGTACCGACTTGTTTGCCTTGAGCAACCCACAAATCTCTGTTTGTGACGCCTCTCTCTTCTTTCCGTTGCCCCGTGCGATGACCAATCTTTGACTTCACAGCCCGCGTTAGGTCTGTTTTCCGACTCTATAATACAAATCCTGAGCTCATTGTATGCTGTTGATGGTGAGCAGCTCTAATTTTCAGTGGGTTGATTTGTCCCATTGTTGTCAGCCATAGCCTCTTCCCCTCGTGTGAATGTGACGTGCGAATGAGCACCACCGTCATTGGGACCCGTGTCATGTGTGTGGTTTTAATGAATACACGAAATAAAAGTTCAAATCTTTTGTAACCCTAATCCATTTCAGTATGAGATTTCCAGATCCAGACCAACCTAAATCCAAGGGATTGACTGTATTGGATCAAGGAGCTAGTCGATCAAACTAATCAGCCACTGGCTAGTTCAACGAACAGATATAAAAATAGCACGAACATCGCTAAAATCGCGCATACTTCTAACCGCTCGATATATCAACAAGGTACCATTGAAATTGTGTACTCGAATACCGTGCTTTTTGACACTAGTTTTATCCCCTCCCCAGGTTGCAGCGGGCCCAATCGCCCCGGGCAGTGTCCGCATACCATCCCGACAACAGCAATGTGCTTCACCTTCAACAAATTCTGCGACGACCACGCCTCCTGTCCTTTCGGACAGAAATGTTGTGGAGCTTTCTGCGCGCTAAGATGTCGCCCCGCCTGCCCCGTAGCCTGCTGGCCTGGAGAGGTTTGTTTGGAGCAAACACGCCGCGGCCGGCCGAGTCGCTCTCAGTGTGGGCCACAGCCGACGGAGTAGCATCGCCTGCCACTTCCTTCCGAACCGGGGGCCTCAGTTCAACAACATGAGGGTTTATGCACCAACTTCGCCAGTTACACGGTCAGAGAGAACGCCAATAGCGGACATGGAAAGCCATGTAAGGCACCGTCTATGAAAAATGCACATTGATATTTTATCTCGCACAAATCAGGTGATAATATAAAAGCGTCAGCTGCAGCTCGGGTGTTTGTTGGTGTCATCTGATGACCATACAATAGTCTGGTAGCCACGGCACCTGAACGCAACGCGACCCAGCCAGCATTACTGCTGCCCAGCTGTCCAGCCAGCGGAGTCGTTGGTCGGAGTCTGAGTCGACAAAATCCATTGACTCATTAGTCCTGCCCGGATTACAGCAAGCGACAGTACATATGGAACACACATGACGTAATGTAACGCACGTAATCCGCTGGACCCCCCCTCCCCCCTCCCACCGTTACCGCCGCCCCCACCCCCCCACCGTTACCGCCGCCCCCACCCCCCCACCGTTACCGCCGCCCCCGCCCCCACCGTTACCGCCGCCCCCGCCGTTACCGCCCCCCCCCCCCCACCGTTACCGCCGCCCCCACCCACCCCCACCGTTACCGCCGCCCCCGCCCCCACCGTTACCGCCACCCCATCCCCCCCACCGTTACCGCCAGAAAGAAAGCATGCCCTTCCGACTTCGTTTGGTTCGATTCCCTTGCCGATTAATTATTTTAAATCATGAGGTGTGTCACACCGTGGGCGAAATGGAACCTCAGGTCTGTCGTCGGATGCAGATCCAAAACGACACTGCCAGAAATTTAAGCAACGATCACGAGAAATCAATTTGTAAAAAATCAGGTTTTAAGTGGCAGCGGCTCACCTCCGATGACGCCGGTGAAGAAGCTCTCCCAGCCGCTGAACTTGACGGTGCGGATCCCCTGCAGCACCTCCGAGGTCAGCTTCACGCGGTGGTCCTTGTGCTCCAGCATGCCGGCACTGTACTGTCCTGCTCCACACAGACACAGACACAGGCAGGCGGGCAGAGGTCAGGAGTGCTCCACACAGTACAGACACAGGCAGGCGGGCAGGCGGGAAGAGGTCAGGAGTGCTCCACACAGACACAGGCAGGCGGGAAGAGGTCAGGAGTGCTCCACACACAGACACAGCCACAGGCAGGCGGGAAGAGGTCAGGAGTGCTCCACACAGTACATACACAGACAGGCGGGCAGAGGTCAGGAGTGCTCCACACAGACACAGACACAGGCAGGCGGGCAGAGGTCAGGAGTGCTCCACACAGTACAGACACAGACAGGCGGGAAGAGGTCAGGAGTGCTCCACACAGACACAGACACAGGCAGGCTGGAAGAGGTCAGGAGTGCTCCACCCACACACAGACACAGGCACAGCAGGCGGGAAGAGGTCAGGAGTGCTCCACACAGACACAGGCATGCGGGAAGAGGTCAGGAGTGCTCCACACAGACACAGACAGGCGGGAAGAGGTCAGGAGTGCTCCACACACACACAGCCACAGGCACAGGCAGACGGGAAGAGGTCAGGAGTGCTCCACACAGACACAGACACAGTACAGACACAGACAGGCGGGCAGAGGTAAGGAGTGCTCCACACACACACATACACAGGCGTAGGCAGGCGGGAAGAGGTCAGGAGTGCTCCACACAGACACAGGCGTAGGCAGGTGGGAAGAGGTCAGGAGTGCTCCACACAGAGACACAGGCACAGGCACAGACACAGGCACAGGCACAGGCACAGGCACAGGCACAGGCACAGGCACAGGCACAGGCACAGGTACAGACACAGGCACAGGCACAGACACAGACACAGACACAGACAAAGGCACATACACAGACACAGACAAAGGCACAGACACAGACACAGACAAAGGCACAGACACAGACACAGACACAGACACAGACACAGACACAGACACAGACACAGACAAAGGCACAGACACAGACACAGACACAGACACAGACACAGACACAGACAAAGGCACAGACACAGACACAGACACAGACACAGACACAGACACAGACACAGACACAGACACAGACACAGACACAGACACAGACACAGACACAGACACAGACACAGACACAGACACAGACACAGACGCATACACAGACACAGACACAGACACAGACACAGACACAGACACAGACACAGACACAGACACAGACACAGACACAGACAAAGGCACAGACACAGACACAGACACAGACAAAGGCACAGATACAGGCAGGCGGGAAGAGGTCAGGACTCGCAGGTACACGACGGAAAACAGACTCCCAACGGCTCAACTAAATGTGTTCCGTATCCTTTAGGTCTGTTTTGTGCTGGGCTAGCCCTGTCATCATACATGCCACTTAGCCGAATAGAAAACGAATAATACATAACGGCATCTTGATTTGAGCCTAATTCATTTGCCTTCGATTGTTTTGTGAAACCAGCCTCCGCTAAGAATGACCAGCACATACAAGCATTGGAAGCGGAGGTGGCAGCATCCTGTCCCGGTCGTACCTGTTTTATTGGCGATCCACTTATTTAGCGGCACCAGCGCGATGGCGAACCCCAGGCCAGACAGGGACGAGACGCCGATTTGCCAGTACAGTAGGTACAGTGTGACGCCGAACTGTCGACCCGACACACACCGTCATCAGACATACTGACACAGACACCCGACACACACCGTCATCAGACATACTGACACAGACACCCGACACACACCGTCATCAGACATACTGAGACAACCGACATACACCGTCATCAGACATACTGACACAGACACCCGACACACACCGTCATCAGACATACTGACACAAACACCCGACACACACCGTCATCAGACATACTGACACAGACACCCGACACACACCGTCATCAGACATACTGACACAAACACCCGACACACACCGTTATCAGACATACTGACAGACACCCGACACACACCGTCATCAGACATACTGAGACAGACACCCGACACACACCGTTATCAGACATACTGACCCAGACACCCGCCACACACCGTCATCAGACATACTGAGACAGACAACCGACACACACCGTCATTAGACATACTGACAGACACCCGACACACACCGTCATCAGACATACTGACACAGACACCCGACACACACCGTCATCAGACATACTGACACAGACACCCGACACACACCGTCATCAGACATACTGACACAGACACCCGACACACACCGTCATCAGACATACTGACACAGACACCCGACACACACCGTCATCAGACATACTGAAACAACCGACACACACCGTCATCAGACATACTGAGACAGACACCCGACACACACCGTCATCAGACATACTGAGACAGACACCCAACACACACCGTCATCAGACATACTGAGACAGACACCCGACACACACCGTCATCAGACATACTGAGACAGACACCCGACACACACCGTCATCAGACATACTGAGACAGACACCCGACACACACCGTCATCAGACATACTGACACAGACACCCGACACACACCGTCATCAGACATACTGAGACAACCGACACACACCGTCATCAGACATACTGACAGACACCCGACACACACCGTCATCAGACATACTGACACAGACACCCGACACACACCGTCATCAGACATACTGAGACAGACACCCGACACACACCGTTATCAGACATACTGAGACAAACACCCGACACACACCGCCATCAGACATACTGAGACAGACACTCGACACACACCGTCATCAGACATACTGAGACAACCGACACACACCGTCATCAGACATACTGACACAGACACCCGACACACACCGTCATCAGACATACTGACACAAACACCCGACACACACCGTCATCAGACATACTGACACAGACACCCGACACACACCGTCATCAGACATACTGATACAACCGACACACACCGTCATCAGACATACTGACACAGACACCCGACACACACCGTCATCAGACATACTGACACAGACACCCGACACACACCGTCATCAGACATACTGAGACAACCGACACACACCGTCATCAGACATACTGACACAGACACTCGACACACACCGTCATCAGACATACTGACACAGACACCCGACACACACCGTCATCAGACATACTGAGACAACCGACACACACCGTTATCAGACATACTGACAGACACCCGACACACACCGTCATCAGACATACTGACACAGACACCCGACACACACCGTCATCAGACATACTGAGACAACCGACACACACCGTTATCAGACATACTGACAGACACCCGACACACACCGTCATCAGACATACTGACACAGACACCCGACACACACCGTCATCAGACATACTGAGACAACCGACACACACCGTTATCAGACATACTGACAGACACCCGACACACACCGTCATCAGACATACTGACACAGACACCCGACACACACCGTCATCAGACATACTGACACAGACACCCGACACACACCGTCATCAGACATACTGAGACAACCGACACACACCGTTATCAGACATACTGACAGACACCCGACACACACCGTCATCAGACATACTGACACAGACACCCGACACACACCGTCATCAGACATACTGAGACAACCGACACACACCGTTATCAGACATACTGACAGACACCCGACACACACCGTCATCAGACATACTGACACAGACACCCGACACACACCGTCATCAGACATACTGAGACAACCGACACACACCGTTATCAGACATACTGACAGACACCCGACACACACCGTCATCAGACATACTGACACAGACACCCGACACACACCGTCATCAGACATACTGAGACACCCGACACACACCGTCATCAGACATACTGACACAGACAACCGACACACACCGTCATCAGACATACTGAGACACCCGACACACACCGTCATCAGA
This sequence comes from Chirona hameri, assembly GCA_036785665.1. Taxonomy (NCBI): domain Eukaryota; kingdom Metazoa; phylum Arthropoda; class Thecostraca; order Balanomorpha; family Balanidae; genus Chirona; species Chirona hameri. The sequence goes on from JAXIVJ010009066.1 coordinate 30,875, forward strand.
CATACTGACACAGACACCCGACACACACCGTCATCAGACATACTGAGACAGACACCCGACACACACCGTCATCAGACATACTGACACAGACACTCGACACACACCGTCATCAGCAGGGTTGGATTTTTCATTTCATGACCTGGTCCCGGATAGTAAAAATCCATAGGTGGAGAGTAAAATTGTATTGTCAGACAAGTTAAGATTTTTGTTTTTGTTTTAATTATTTTACTTGGAAAGTTAAAAATCCTGATTTGTAATAGATATTAAATCTTTGTGAGGAAAATTGAATTATATTTTAACTACAATGTCGGTAAGGTCAGGCGAAAAGAGATCAAATTTCCTGAACAAATATGAAGAGAACAAAATTCTTTGGACCCAAAAAGTCCAGAAAATGGCCCAAATTCCAAGGCTGGTCATCAGACATCAGACAAGGCAGGACAGACAACACTGACACAGACAAATAGCATATGACTGAGGAAATGACACATCGTTTGTTTGTGTATTGGGGTTTAAGGGCGCGCCGACTCCTCGGGTCAATTTGCGCCCGGCGTGAGGACACGTGGACACATCGTGAAGTTGGGATTGATGCGCAATGTGACACCTAGCTGAGAAGGCATGGAGGTGTTCAATTGACGGACATAATGGATACTCTCACGACCAAATGTACCCCCCCCCCCCACACACACACACACACCCGCTCGGCTACGTCATACAAGTCTACGATGACTGAGTCACCTGGAAGGGCAGGCTCCAGAAGGCGTGGAAGCTGCTGCAGAGATTCACCACCCGGTCTGTGTCGACCGACATGTAGGTCATCACCTCCCCGGAGCTGCCGGGCACGGAGGACAGCGGCCAGAGGTCAGAGGTCAGAGGTCAGGGGTCAGAGGTCAGGGGTCAGAGGTCAGAGGTCAGGGGTAAGAGGTCAGATGTCAGAGGTCAAGGGTCAGAGGTCAGAGGTCAGGGGTCAGAGGTCAGAGGTCAGGGGTCAGAGGTCAGAGGTCAGGGGTCAGACGACACGGTCAGACGACAGCGGTCAGACGACAGGGCCAAGGGAGGCGGTCAGAGGTCAAATGACAATGTCACAGGCAGGGAAAGCCAGGGTCAGAGGTCAGAGGTCACTGCTAACTAGTAGAACGGCATGCAGGCTCATAGGTCAGTGTCCACTTAGAACGGCAGGGTCAGATGTCAGAGGTCACTGATAACTGGTAGAACGGCAGGGTCAGAGACTCAGAGGTCTGTGTCCACTGATAACTGGTAGAACGGTAGGGTCAGATGTCAGTGTCCTCTGATAACTGGAAGAACGGCTGCAGAGTCAGATGTCAGTGTCCTCTGATAAGTGGTAGAGCGGCAGGGTCAGAGGTCGGCGCCCGGCGGTCGGACGTTAGACAGCTGCAGCGGACAGGAAGCCGGATGGTGTGCACAGTAAACAGCGAGACAACAGACGCAGAATGCGGGCGGCCGACTCATTCGCACAAATCAGCTCAATTGGATGAAGGGAAAACACGAGCGCCTGGCACAGCAGACATCGTCATAGCGGTGAATGCCCCTTACTTAGTTTAGTTTCGCTCTGCACACAATCCAGTACAGCTGGAAGAAGTCATCTGCTCTATTGACGAAACTATTGCCATTGAATGAATGGGAATACAATACACAGCGAAAACATGCATCAGCCATGAACCCTTTTGACACATTGTACCCATTTGCGGCGAACATATGGCAGTCCAACGCCGCAGCGGACCAGGCGTACGGCGACATACACGCTACTGAGAGCGCGGCTCGGTCCCGCCGCAGGATTAACTGCAGTCTGCCTATCGCAGTCTGTCCAGTCCGTCCAGTCCGTCCAGTCCAGCTCCACGGTCCGTCCAGTCCAGCTCCACGGTCCGTCCAGTCCGAAGCTCAGCCCACCCGGCTGGGGGTCCGACTGACCTCAGTTTGGCCAGCTGCGCCAGCGGCACGTCCAGGATCTTCCTGTAGATGGTGGAGACGAAGGCGGCCCGCACCTTGAGCCCCACCTTGGCCAGCCGGTAGTCGTACTGGGTGGTACACAGCACACCTAACAGGCAGGCGAGGACACAGTCAGCTCTGGCGGTTATGTCTCTCAACGCTTATGATGTGACTATTCAGCAGTATTACTGAGTATTACTGTCATGGGCGTTGGAGGCGTGGGGGACACGTCTCCCCCAACATTTTCAGATTTGAACATTAGGCCTAAATGGGCGTTGTAGGCGTGGGGGGACACGTATCCCCCAACATGTTCAGATGTGAACATTAGGCCTAAATGGGCGTTGGAGGCGTGGGGGGACACGTCTCCCCCAACATGTTCAGATTTGAACATTAGGCCTAAATGGGCGTTGGAGGCGTGGGGGACACGTCTCCCCCAACATGTTCAGATGTGAACATTAGGCCTAAATGGGCGTTGGAGGCGTGGGGGACACGTCTCCCCCAACATGTTCAGATGTGAACATTAGGCCTAAATGGGCGTTGGAGGCGTGGGGGTACCCGTATCCCCCAACATGTTCAGATGTGAACATTATACCTAAATGGGCGTTGGAGGTGTGGGAGTACCCGTCTCCCCCAACATGTTCAGATGTGAACATTAGGCCTAACTGGGCGTTGTATGGAGATGATCTACTTCAGAATCCTCCGTCCCCCAACTTCCGGAAAGTGGCGGTGCCCTTGATTACTGCCCATACGTCACTATGACTATTCGATCGAAAAACAAACCATTCCGCTAACATTACGGCTGTTTGATACACACCAAGCTGCATGTTCTGAACTCAGCTCACCATTCGAAATAAAACGGTGAATGACACTAAGGTACGGAATGCAGCAAACTGAAAAGCTACAATTTGAACAAGGCGTACCAATTATACAACACAATCACACGTTCCGTGTACACGTAATTGGAATGTATCCTGACTTCTCTGTTCGGTTCCCTCACCGACGACATTGGCGGCGCAGATGGTGGCGGCGTACACGTAACCGCGCGCCATCGGCTGCTGGGGGTCCTCGATGAAGGCGATGATGGCGTTCAGCAGCAGCGGGCCGGCGAACGTGGACAGGTCAGCCACCAGTTTCAGCCCCCCGAGCAGGAGGTACTCGGCGCCGAAACAGCGCAACAGCACCCCCAGCAGCGAGACCTGACACAGGGACGGACGGGTCAGACCTGACACAGGGTGAGGGAAGGACGGGTCAGACCTGACACAAGGCTGACGGGTCAGACCTGACACAGGGACGGACGGGTCAGACCTGACACAGGGGCTGACGGGTCAGACCTGACACAGGGACGGACGGGTCAGACCTGACACAGGGACGGACGGGTCAGACCTGACACAGGGACGGACGGGTCAGACCTGACACATGGACGGACGGGTCAGACCCGGCACAGGGACGGACGGGTCAGACCTGACACAGGGACGGACGGGTCAGACCTGACACAGGGACGGACGGGTCAGACCTGACACAGGGACGGACGGGTCAGACCTGACACAGGGGCTGACGGGTCAGACCTGACACAGGGATGGACGGGTCAACAGGGAGACCTGACACAGGGACGGACGGGTCAGACCTAACACAGGGACGGAGGGGTCAACAGGGAGACCTGACACAGGGACGGACGGGTCAGACCTGACACAGGGACGGACGGGTCAGACCTGACACAGGGACGGACGGGTCAGACCTGACACAGGGTGAGGGACGGACGGGTCAGACCTGACACAAGGCTGACGGGTCAGACCTGACACAGGGACGGACGGGTCAGACCTGACACAGGGACGGACGGGTCAGACCTGACACAGGGGCTGACGGGTCAGACCTGACACAGGGACGGACGGGTCAGACCTGACACAGGGACGGACGGGTCAGACCTGACACAGGGACGGACGGGTCAGACCTGACACATGGACGGACGGGTCAGACCCGGCACAGGGACGGACGGGTCAGACCTGACACAGGGACGGACGGGTCAGACCTGACACAGGGACGGACGGGTCAGACCTGACACAGGGACGGACGGGTCAGACCTGACACAGGGGCTGACGGGTCAGACCTGACACAGGGATGGACGGGTCAACAGGGAGACCTGACACAGGGACGGACGGGTCAGACCTGACACAGGGACGGAGGGGTCAACAGGGAGACCTGACACAGGGACGGACGGGTCAGACCTGACACAGGGACGGACGGGTCAGACCTGACACAGGGGCTGACGGGTCAGACCTGACACAGGGATGGACGGGTCAACAGGGAGACCTGACACAGGGACGGACGGGTCAGACCTGACACAGGGACGGAGGGGTCAACAGGGAGACCTGACACAGGGACAGACGGGTCAGACCTGACACAGGGACGGACGGGTCAACAGGGAGACCTGACACACGGACGGACGGGTCGGACCTGACACAGGGACGGACGGGTCAGACCTGGCACAGGGACGGACGGGTCAGACCTGACACACGGACGGACGGGTCAGACCTGACACAGGGGCTGACGGGTCAGACCTGACACAGGGACGGACGGGTCAACAGGGAGACCTGACACAGGGGCTGACGGGTCAGACCTGACACAGGGGCTGACGGGTCAGACCAGACACAGGGGCTGACTGGTCAGACCTGACACAGGGGCTGACGGGTCAGACCTGACACAGGGGCTGACGGGTCAAGACCCGACACAGGGGTCAACAGGGAGACCTGACACAGGGACGGACGGGTCAGACCTGACACAGGGACGGACGGGTCAGACCTGACACAGGGACGGACGGGTCAGACCTGCCACAGGGACGGACGGGTCAACAGAGAGACCTGACACAGGGACGGACGGGTCAACAGGGAGACCTGACACAGGGACGGACGGGTCAACAGGGAGACCTGACACAGGGACGGAGGGGTCAGACCTGACACAGGGACGGACGGGTCAACAGGGAGACCTGACACAGGGGCTGACGGGTCAGACCTGACACAGGGACGGACGGGTCAACAGGGAGACCTGACACACGGACGGACGGGTCGGACCTGACACAGGGACGGACGGGTCAGAACTGACACAGGGACGGACGGGTCAGACCTGACACACGGACGGACGGGTCAGACCTGACACAGGGGCTGACGGGTCAGACCTGACACAGGGACGGACGGGTCAGACCTGACACAGGGACGGACGGGTCAGACCTGGCACAGGGACGGACGGGTCAGACCTGACACACGGACGGACGGGTCAGACCTGACACAGGGGCTGACGGGTCAGACCTGACACAGGGACGGACGGGTCAGACCTGACACAGGGACGGACGGGTCAGACCTGACACAGGGACGGAGGGGTCAGACCTGACACAGGGACGGACGGGTCAGACCTGACACAGGGGCTGACGGGTCAGACCTGACACAGGGATGGACGGGTCAACAGAGAGACCTGACACAGGGACGGACGGGTCAACAGGGAGACCTGACACAGGGACGGACGGGTCAACAGGGAGACTTGACACAGGGACGGAGGGGTCAGACCTGACACAGGGACGGACGGGTCAGACCTGACACAGGGACGGACGGGTCAGACCCGACACAGGAACGGACGGGTCAACAGGGAGACCTGACACAGGGACGGAGGGGTCAGACCTGACACAGGGACGGACGGGTCAGACCCGACACAGGGACGGACGGGTCAACAGGGAGACCTGACACAGGGACGGAGGGGTCAGACCTGACACAGGGACGGACGGGTCAGACCTGACACAGGGACGGACGGGTCAACAGGGAGACCTGACACAGGGACGGACGGGTCAACAGGGAGACCTGACACAGGGACGGACGGGTCAACAGGGAGACCTGACACAGGGACGGACGGGTCAACAGGGAGACCTGACACAGGGACGGACGGGTCAACAGGGAGACTTGACACAGGGACGGAGGGGTCAGACCTGACACAGGGACGGACGGGTCAGACCTGACACAGGGACGGACGGGTCAGACCCGACACATGGACGGACGGGTCAACAGGGAGACCTGACACAGGGACGGAGGGGTCAGACCTGACACAGGGACGGACGGGTCAGACCCGACACAGGGACGGACGGGTCAGACCTGACACAGGGACGGACGGGTCAGACCCGACACATGGACGGACGGGTCAACAGGGAGACCTGACACAGGGACGGAGGGGTCAGACCTGACACAGGGACGGACGGGTCAGACCCGACACAGGGACGGACGGGTCAACAGGGAGACCTGACACAGGGACGGAGGGGTCAGACCTGACACAGGGACGGACGGGTCAGACCTGACACAGGGACGGACGGGTCAACAGGGAGACCTGACACAGGGACGGACGGGTCAACAGGGAGACCTGACAGGGACGGACGGGTCAACAGGGAGACCTGACACAGGGACGGAGGGGTCAGACCTGACACAGGGGCTGACGGGTGAACAGGGATACCTGACACAGGGACGGACGGGTCAGACCTGACACAGGGACGGACGGGTCAACAGGGAGACCTGCCACAGGGACGGACGGGTCAGACCTGACACAGGGACGGACGGGTCAACAGGGAGACCTGACACAGGGACGGACGGGTCAACAGGGAGACCTGACACAGGGACGGACGGGTCAGACCTGACACAGGGACGGACGGGTCAGACCTGACACAGGGACGGACGGGTCAGACCTGACACAGGGACGGACGGGTCAGACCTGACACAGGGACGGAGGGGTCAGACCTGACACAGGGACGGAGGGGTCAGACCTGACACAGGGACGGACGGGTCAGACCTGACACAGGGACGGACGGGTCAACAGGGAGACCTGACACAGGGACGGACGGGTCAGACCTGACACAGGGACGGAGGGGTCAGACCCGACACAGGGACGGACGGGTCAGACCTGACACAGGGACGGACGGGTCAACAGGGAGACCTGACACAGGGACGGACGGGTCAGACCTGACACAGGGACGGACGGGTCAACAGGGAGACATGACACAGGGACGGACGGGTCAGACCTGACACAGGGACGGACGGGTCAGACCTGACACAGGGGCTGACGGGTCAGACCTGACACAGGGGCGGACGGGTCAGACCTGACACAGGGACGGACGGGTCAGACCTGACACAGGGACGGAGGGGTCAGACCTGACACAGGGACGGAGGGGTCAGACCTGACACAGGGACGGAGGGGTCAGACCTGACACAGGGACGGACGGGTCAGACCTGACACAGGGACGGACGGGTCAGACCTGACACAGGGGCTGACGGGACAGACCTGACACAGGGACGGACGGGTCAGACCTGACACAGGGACGGACGGGTCAGACCTGACACAGGGACGGACAGGTCAACAGGGAGACCTGACACATGGACGGACGGGTCAGACCTGACACAGGGACGGAGGGGTCAGACCTGACACAGGGACGGACGGGTCAGACCTGACACAGGGACGGACGGGTCAGACCTGACACAGGGGCTGACGGGACAGACCTGACACAGGGACGGACGGGTCAGACCTGACACAGGGACGGACGGGTCAGACCTGACACAGGGACGGACAGGTCAACAGGGAGACCTGACACATGGACGGACGGGTCAGACCTGACACAGGGACGGAGGGGTCAGACCTGACACAGGGACGGACGGGTCAGACCTGACACAGGGACGGACGGGTCAGACCTGACACATGGACGGACGGGTCAACAGGGAGACCTGAAACAGGGACGAACGGGTCAACAGGGAGACCTGACACAGGGACGGAGGGGTCAGACCTGACACAGGGACGGAGGGGTCAGACCTGACACAGGGACGGAGGGGTCAGACCTGACACAGGGACGGACGGGTCAGACCTGACACAGGGACGGAGGGGTCAGACCTGACACAGGGACGGACGGGTCAGACCTGACACAGGGACGGACGGGTCAGACCTGACACAGGGACGGACGGGTCAGACCTGACACATGGACGGACGGGTCAACAGGGAGACCTGAAACAGGGACGAACGGGTCAACAGGGAGACCTGACACAGGGACGGAGGGGTCAGACCTGACACAGGGACGGAGGGGTCAGACCTGACACAGGGACGGAGGGGTCAGACCTGAGACAGGGACGGACGGGTCAGACCTGACACAGGGACGGAGGGGTCAGACCTGACACAGGGACGGAGGGGTCAGACCTGACACAGGGACGGACGGTTCAGACCTGACACAGGGACGGACGGGTCAGACCTGACACAGGGACGGACGGGTCAGACCTGACACAGGGACGGACGGGTCAGACCTGACACAGGGACGGCCAGGTCAGACCTGACACAGGGGCAGACGGGTCAGACCTGACACAGGGACGGACGGGTCAGACCTGACACAGGGACGGAGGGGTCAGACCTGACACAGGGACGGACGGGTCAGACCTGACACAGGGGCTGACGGGTCAGACCTGACACAGGGTGAGGGACGGACGGGTCAGACCTGACACAGGGACGGACGGGTCAGACCTGACACAGGGGCTGACGGGTCAGACCTGACACATGGACGGACGGGTCAGACCTGACACAGGGACGGACGGGTCAACACGCACGACAGTCTGCTATAGACGCCTGGCAGAAGGGTTGCTTGCCGGCAGTAAGTCTGGCTCTAAACGCCACCTGGTGGACTGAGTCAGACATTTAGGGGGCAGGGTGGTCAGAGGTCAGGATTATTTCATGTTATCAGAAGTGATAGCATGAAAATGGGTGTCTGGCTCTGCTAGCATGCACAATGCTGAACTCCCTCCCCCTAAATCGATGAATTCGGCAACATGAACGCGATGCCACCCGGAGTCCACCCGGTACCAGCCCGGTTCGACACAGCGGAGTTTGTGCAGAGTTGGTGAATACGGTGACGGCGACACATCAGGGAATGGAGCACGTGAACCGGCACTGCCTCAGGAGTGTGTCAGTCTCCTGCAGCGTCTGAGGAGTGTAGCAGTCCGCATTTGCCGCGGCGGTCTCCAGCCTGACATTGGCTGACAGGGACAGAGGTTACCACCTCCCTCTCCGATTACATTCCACTCCGCCGACACCCACACACACAAACTAGACCAAATGGATACAGTATGGAATTGCAGAATCCAGCCCAATCAATAACGCTGAGTAGCTAACCATACAAACCTTAAATACAAAAGGAACAAACATGTGAACAAACATTTTGTTTTGAGCAGATGATACAAATGTGGATCACCATCCAAGGCCGCCGCAGTTAGCCATTTGAAGGGGCTCGGAACTAGCTCCGCATGAGCGGGAGGAAATATACTCTACCCACAGGGTTAGCGGACAGAAAGAGAAACTCTACCAGATCAAAAGTCACTTAGATCAAATTCCTGTTTGGACCGAAGTTGAGCCCCATTTAGGCAGCTTACAAACGCTTGGTTTTGTAACTTTACGTCGTTTTCTAAAGCTAACTAGCTGCGTCACTATCCCGTGTCGACGCAGCTTAGAAGTTAGAGCAAATTGACGATACTTAGATATTTTCTCAGATGGCACCACACATATCGAAGACATCTCCTAATATACGTTGAATAAGGCGCCCCAGTCAGAACTCAGAAGCCACTAGCCAACGCACACAATCTTCTAGACGAATGTGAAGTTAATGCTCCATCTGCCCCGTCGCGAGTGTCTACACCCCACCGTATTGTGTTATTCAAGATTAACCAGCACACCGGAGGTCGAGCGAGCCCAGCTATCAGTCAGTCACATGTTGGCGGCGACAGCAGTTATCCGGGTAGGAGTGAGATACGACACTGTTCACAGCTGCTGAGACGATAGGGAAAATACGTGTTTTGTGTCGGACCGCCCCGCATGCCCCGCATAACAGCATGAGTCCCAGGATGTACATCCCCCGGATGCAGTTATGCTGATTTGCAACCAGTATTGTGGTGGTCACGTGGTGGGTAGAAAGTTAAAGCTAACACAAGAAACTAGACAAAACTAAAGGTGTTCCAGTATAGAGTAATAAAACATCATGCAAATAAAATTGTAGCGATGACGAATACAATTGAGCAAATCGAGCCGCTGACCGCGACAAGTAACGGTGTCGTGGCATAAGGCCCCAATATCTAGAATCACATATCAACGAATTCGACATTGTATACCACCACTGTCAGCCCCGTATGAGCCTGCCAACCCATCCATCGTGCGTACACTATTGAATACTCTGGAATGTTCCGCTGAGCAACACATTGGTTGTGGTATTAACTATCGGTATGCGCACTGTTGTCTTCGGTGTTGCTTAAGATGAATTAAAGTTAAATCCGAAACTTCCTAGGCTGAAAAACCGTCAGCGGCAAACTTGCTGCCGGTTCATATGTGATTATGAACAATCTATGTAAGCTCGGTAACAGCGTGGCCGTCCCCTTTAAAGGTGCACCCTGTCATGGTGATATGGCGTCGCTATGAGTGTGTGCCGTGTACCGTGTGTAGCGACCATACTGCGGACGTGTGCCGCGTCTGTCTCTCTGACGTGTGCCGCGTCTGTCTCTCTGACGTGTGTGACGTGTGACGCGTCTGTTTCTCTGACGTGTGTGACGTGTGCCGCGTCTGTTTCTCTGACGTGTGTGACGTGTGCCGCGTCTGTCTCTCTGACGTGTGTGACGTGTGCCGCGTCTGTCTCTCTGACGTGTGTGACGTGTGCCGCGTCTGTCTCTCTGACGTGTGTGACGTGTGACGCGTCTGTTTCTCTGACGTGTGTGACGTGTGACGCGTCTGTTTCTCTGACGTGTGTGACGTGTGCCGCGTCCGTCTCTCTGACGTGTGTGACGCGTCTGTTTCTCTGACGTGTGTGACGCGTCTGTTTCTCTGACGTGTGTGCCGCGTCTGTCTCTCTGACGTGTGTGACGCGTCTGTCTCTCTGACGTGTGTGACGCGTCTGTTTCTCTGACGTGTGTGACGTGTGCCGCGTCTGTTTCTCTGACGTGTGTGACGCGTCTGTTTCTCTGACGTGTGTGACGCGTCTGTTTCTCTGACGTGTGTGACGCGTCTGTTTCTCTGACGTGTGTGACGCGTCTGTTTCTCTGACGTGTGTGACGCGTCTGTTTCTCTGACGTGTGTGACGCGTCTGTCTCTCTGACGTGTGTGACGCGTCTGTCTCTCTGACGTGTGTGACGTGTGCCGCGTCTGTTTCTCTGACGTGTGTGACGCGTCTGTCTCTCTGACGTGTGTGACGTGTGCCGCGTCTGTCTCTCTGACGTGTGTGACGCGTCTGTCTCTCTGACGTGTGTGACGTGTGCCGCGTCTGTCTCTCTGACGTGTGTGACGCGTCTGTCTCTCTGACGTGTGACGTGTGACGCGTCTGTCTCTCTGACGTGTGTGACGCGTCTGTCTCTCTGACGTGTGTGACGCGTCTGTTTCTCTGACGTGTGTGACGCGTCTGTCTCTGACGTGTGTGACGCGTCTGTTTCTCTGACGTGTGTGACGTGTGCCGCGTCTGTCTCTCTGACGTGTGTGACGCGTCTGTCTCTCTGACGTGTGTGACGCGTCTGTTTCTCTGACGTGTGTGACGCGTCTGTCTCTCTGACGTGTGTGACGCGTCTGTTTCTCTGACGTGTGTGACGTGTGCCGCGTCTGTTTCTCTGACGTGTGTGACGCGTCTGTCTCTCTGACGTGTGTGACGCGTCTGTTTCTCTGACGTGTGTGACGTGTGCCGCGTCTGTTTCTCTGACGTGTGACGTGTGATGTGTCCGTCTCTCTGACGTGTGTGACGTGACGTGCCTCTCCGCCCGCCCCACACTAAACTAGCGTCTGTGGCGCACCTGTGGCTCTGGCTCCGGCGTCGGCGGTAGCAGCCGGTCCGGCTCGCGCTCCGCACTGACGCGCAGTCGGAGCGCCGCGGCGCGCCGGCGCAGGCAGGCCGTGAAGCGTGCGTCGACGCGGTCAGTGCTGAGCGCGGCCGGCAGCGTGTGCAGATCGGAGACGGTGTGCAGCTGACGCTGACGGCCAAGCCGCATCAGCGGCTGCGCCCACCAGAAGGTCAGCCGCGACAGACAGCCGGCGCCGTCCTCCGCGGCGCCCAGCTCGCGGCGCGGCGGCGGCGCGGCCGAGTCGGCGAGCAACGGCGCCACCTCCGCCGCCGCCGGCTCCGTCTCGACCGGGTACTGGGGCAGCTGGGAGGCGAGCCGCGCCACGCCAGCCGCCAGGTAGACGGCGTCACAGCAGATCTGCGCCAGCGGCAGCGCCGCGCCGCTGCGCCGGTACTGTAGCACACTGCCGGCCAGCTGGACGCCGCCGACGGCCAGCAGCAGCAGCTCCGGCGGCAGCAGCAGCAGCGGGCCACGCGAGCCGCACGGCAGCCGGCTGCGGACGGCCGCCGCCACCAGCGCCGCCGCCAGCCAGGCGAACGTCAGCAGTGCGGGTGACAGCGCCGCCGCCGCCCACCACCGCTCCGTCAGCACGGCGAACACGGCCAGCCGCGCGGCGGCCGCCACCGCCAGCAGCAGCGCCAGCCAGAGCCGGGCCGTGAGAAGACGGCGGGCGGCGGCCGAGCGGCACACGACCGCCGGCAGTCGCAGCGCGGCGTCCAGACACAGCGCCGCCGACACCAGGTAGAGCACGGCGGCCGGCGCGGCCACGGTCAGCGCCTGGCAGCAGGGCGACAGGAACCGGCCGTCCTCGGTCAGCGGAGAGAACCGCGGCGCGCCGCACAGACGCTGCCACGTCGGAGACGCGTCCGGTGCCGCAGCCGCCTCCTCAAACGCAGACATGATTGCGCGTCACCGTGTATTCAGCAATCAGCCGCCAGTGACAGTTCGCTCGGCTCTCCGGCAGCGGTCCGCGGTCCGCAGTCTCTCGGGCACCACACAGCACGGTCGTCTCGCGTCCGCCACGCGACCTCCGAGAGGGAATGCCTCCAGTTCACGTTAACTCAAATGCACAGCTTCGGCCCGACGGTGTCGGTTACGCCGCACTTCACAGTTCAAACGCACGGCCGCACAGTTCGCTCCCGCCGCACCACAGCTGAGTGACGCAGTGCGCTGAGAATTCGCCTCGCGCCGCGCCCGTCCGCGTCCTCCGCGCTCAGTTCCAGAGCTTCTCGTAGCGCAGCAGAAGGCGCATGCTGGCCACGCGCACCACGGCCGGCGTCAGCACGCTGGTGCGGGAGAGCTGCGCCACGAAGCGGCACTCGCGCAGCAGTGCGGCGCGGTAGGCGTGCGCGCACAGACTGATTAGGTAGCGCTGCCTGCGCGACATGGCCACGCCGCCGGCCGTCCGCCGGCCGCCGTCGGTCCGCTGCATCCCGGCTGTCTCAGCGGCCAGCTCCCCTGCCGGGTGGGGTGGGGGCGTCAGGCGCCGGCGGAGAGCTACACTCAGCATGGTGGGGGTGCTGTGCGGGGCACACAACACCTAACAACTACAAAGGTTATTTTAATTTGTAAAAACAAAAACGTCATTGTAAAGTGATTGAATTTGTGATTTAAAAATGTTGAGCAAATCTGTGTTTATTATAAAACTGAGATTCAATGTTATTTTGCTTACATTCAATGCCTACATTCAATGCTACATTCAATGCTTGAGTTTATAAAGACACAACATTACAGCATATGTGATGAAATGAAACAAGACAATTGGTTACGCGCCGTGCCGGTGCTCGGCGCCACCTTCGTCGTGCCGGGGGGGTCGACCCCCTCGAACTCAGCTCCTATGGGTTGTAGCCAAAAACCGAAAATACCATTCGAAAGCACGTACAAAATCACTTTAAAACTATTTCGGTTATTTTTTGACTCTGGACAATATTGCGGTCACCAAAGGTCAGATTTCCCATGTGTAGGACTTCGCTCCCGAAACCGCCAAATATCTCGAGAACTAGGATAGCTAGGAACAGGCACGTAGCCAAGGGGGAGGGGTGGGGTCGCCCCCCCCCCCCCCCCTGGAGGCCAGGAGGGCCCTTTTCCTGCGCGCGCCGAAAAGGGCCGGCGAGACCGCACGAAGCGCGGTATCATGGGGTCTTTACCACGCGAAGCGTCGTCTTTAGAGTTTAGAGCACTTCAGAGGCCCTTTAGGGCCACCAGGGCCCTCTCTGAAAGACCAGAGGGACCCTTGGACGTTCAAAAGAGCCCTGTGCATGTCAGAGGGGCCCCTGGCCAGACCGAAAGGGTCCCTGAGGGGGTCAGAGGGCCCCTGTCCCTGAACACGTCGAATGGGCCCCTAGCCAGGATGGAGGGGCCCCTGGGCAGGTCAAGAGGCCCCTGAGCATGTCGGCAGGGCGACAAAGCGGCCAGCGCAGTCCCTTTCCAGGTCATAAGGCCCCTCAACAGGTTGGAGTGCCCCTGGACAGACCAGAGGGCCCCTGGAAAGTTAAAGGGGTCCCTGTGCAGGTCAGAGGGGTCCCTGACCAGACCGAAAGGGCCCCTAGATGGGTCAGAAGGGCCCCTAGGTGGGTCAGAAGGGTCCCTGAACATGCCGAATGGGCCCATAGTCAGAACGGAGGGGCCCCAGGACAGGTAGGAGGGCCCTCGGAGCATGTCGCAAGGCGACAAAGCAGCCAGCGCAGTCCCTTGCCAGGTCGAAAGGGCCCCTTAGAAGGCTGTAGGGCCCATGGAGAGACCAGAGGGCTTCTGGAAAGTTCAAAGGGCCCCTGTGCAGATCGGAGGGGCCCCTGACCAGACCGAAAGGACCCCTGGGCGTGTAAGAAGGGCCCCTGAACATGCCGAATTGGCCCCTAGCCAGCACGGGCCCCCAGGGCAGGTCGGAGGGCTCCTTGAGCATGTCGGCAGGGCGACAAAGCGGCCAGCGCAGCCCGACCAGCAGAGTCGCTGGGCAGATCGGAGGGGCTCTTGGGCAAGTCAGAGGCCCCTGGTTAGAGCGAAAGGGTCTCTGGGCCGGTCGGAAGGACCCTTGGACATGCCGGATGAGTTCCTAGCCAGACTGGAGGGGTCCTTGAGCATGTCGGCAGGGCGACAAAGCAGCCAGTGCAGTCTCTGGCCAGGTCGGAAGGACCTCTGAACAGGCCGAATGGGCCCCTTGGCACACAAGAGGGGCTTCTTGGAAGGTCAGAGGAGTCCCTGGTCAGACCGGAAGGGCCAAACGCACGTAATGATCCCAGATGAAGATTAAATACAAAGAGGACTTACTCCACAAGAAAAATATTAAAAGCGGAGCTTTCGGGTATACTGTAACACCCCTCGTCAGGGTGTTACAATATACCCGAAAGGTCTGATTTTAATTTGTCTTGTAGAGTAAGCCCTCTTTGTATTTTAAATATCGCCCACTCCACATCATGTCTTTTCGCTTCGCGTATCCCAGATGAGTCCCTGCACAGGTCGGAAGGACGTTGGAAAGGTCGTAGGGGCCCCTAGACGATCTGAAGGGACCCTGGGCCTTTCAACAGTAAGAATGCAGTTGTCCAGGGAATCAAACTAAAAAAAATCGCGTCGCTCGGCGGCGCAATCCAACTACAAATTCAATTGTATGCGGGTTAGAAAAATCGGCCCGTTTATCGGAGCATTTATGTGTTATGTTGCTACTTTCCTATATTATTGGGCAAAATAGTTTACTTTAACACTTTTTTTACCGCACTTTTAAACGCACAATATAACATTTTTAAAGGTCTGCACCATACACAATGCGACGCATTGATGAGAAAGCATATACAGAGCATAAGACTCAAAATTTTCGCGCCGCTACGCGGCGCAATTTGTTTAAGAGTTCCAGGTCTTAGTTTCAAAAATATTCCAAATTGGTATAGCTGATTCCAAATGGGTGTCGCTGGTTCGAAAGTTCATATGGCAGTTTCTTAACTCCAGCTCCTAAAAGTTGGTATGGCCCATGCCATACCTGTCATACTGCATTTTCCATCCCTGTAACGTGCCTTTCATTCGTTTTGTTTGGCCCTTTCAACGCTTGGGAAGGGGGCCCTTTTAACGCTCGGGAAGAGGCCCTTTCGAGGCGCCGCACCCCCTGGACGAAATCCTGGCTACGTGCCGGACTAGGAACCAACGGAAAAAAGGAATCAAAAGCTCTTGCAATATGCAATCGCGCTTGGTGCCCTCAGATTTTAGCTCAGGTCAATAGTTTAGGCTCCAGTCCAGGTCATCAAAGGCCAAAGGGCTATTTTGGGCAAAACTGTTTTTCTCAAAAAACTTTTTACCTAACAAAGACAAAGCAATAATGTTGACGCCATCATGTTTTTCTTGTCTATGCGCTTCGAATAAGATGCATGTTGACCAGTTTAGGTCAACTTAAAAATTTGACCTCGGGTCAAGGTCAAGTGGTGACCCAAGTAGGTTATGTTACATATTGGGAGACGTGTCTCGACGAGACAAACACATTGGTGCCGGTTTCATTTCACTATATTTATTCTCTCGAGATATATTTACCACAAATCTGCCCCTGTAGCTCAGTCGGGAGAGTGCTGGGCTCTTGGCCTCACCCGGTAGTGGCAGCCCGGGTTCGAGTCGCTTCGACTCTCGCTATTGCTCCTGACTGGGATGACTTGAGGCCGGTGGCAGCGGTCGCGTTCAAGGTCAGTTGATGTCAGAGGGCGGGGCGGACCGTGTTCAGGTATTTCGGGCACGCACAACTTTCGCCTCTAAATTCTGCCGGACACCAGGAATTGCGCGATCGGGTGGTAGAACCAGTGCCTGCGCAACAAGCTATGCTTAGCGCGGGTCCTCACCTCGGAAATCCATCCATTCAAAACACTCTGGACTAAAAAAAAGTGCTGGTGACCTCAGATGACCTTGGCTGATCCTGTAAGTGTCACTGAACAGAAATTGCACCTGGATCATCAATATTGGCCTATGATAACATGATGCAGAAGGAATTGGACTGATATTATGCGTATCCTCGGAATAGGAAGCATTTGAATATTTACCCATTGACTTATAATGGGGAGATCACGAAATTGACCCGACCTTAGGTTACAGATATAACAAAATCCGAGATATACGAATTGTAGGTACCTGTGACCTTATGGCATCCTGTAAGCTTGAAACCCATCGACCAAAAACTGTCGCGGTGGTACGACAGCAAACCTGTTTGAAGTGCTCGGTGCGGCGTCGGCAGCGGCGCAGTCTGCTGCTAGGATGTCGTTTTTGGGTGACGGGCCCGACGAGGAGTCATCGGAGGAGGAGGAGGAGGAGCCGGCCGGACTGACGGCGGGCCTTGGTGGGTGGCCGCTGACTGCGGCCGGCGATCCGCGCGCCGCCTGCCGGGTGCTGGAGGAGCTGCTCGGCGGGGCTGGTGTGTCCGCTGTGGGCCGCCGCCGGCCGGCGGGCCGGCGTCTGGCGGGGCGTGGTTCGCCGAGTCGCCTCTCGCGTTTGTCGGTGCGCGTCGGGTTCCGGTGGGCAGCGATGCTCGAGTGAGGCCGCCGGTGCGGGTTCGAGTGGACCCGGCCGTCTACGGAGGCCATCCGCGTGTAAGCAGCGTCTTGGCGCGAGGACTGAAGGTGCGCGTGCCGAGCGCGGCGCCGCGCGTGTGGCTGAGGACGCCGCGGTCGGCGTTGATGGCTGAGGCGGTGTCAGACTTTGTGAAAAGTGGAGTGTTGGAGCCGGGTGAGCCGGACAGCTGTTACCGTCTGTTTGCGGTGGCAAAGTCTCCGTCGGTCGCGCGTCTAGTGTATGACCTGTCTTTGCTTACGCCCTGGATGCCGCGGCGGTCTTGCGTTTTGCCGAAACTCGAGCGTGTGTTAGGCTATTCAGCAGATGGATTTGGGTACGGTATAAAATTAGACTTACGAGACGGCTTTTATCATATTCCCTTGGCTCCGAGTACAAGTAGAAAGTTTGGTGTTTTGTACGATAAACAGACATATGTATTTACCAGGCTGCCGATGGGCTTGTCAGTAGCTCCGTCAGAAATGCAGCACTTTGCCTGCGCGACAGTGAAGATTGTAGAGGGCAGGTTTTCGGGTGTAAGCGGCATTGCTTATTTGGATGATTTTCTGTTTGTCGCTCGTCGCCCTGAGGACCTGTCTGGCATCGTAGAATTTTTCACTGAGTCTGGCCTCCATATTAATTTTGATAAGTCTGTTACTGTTCCGTCATCGAAATTGCGTTATCTCGGTGTGGACTTAAACTTGGCGAGCTGTTCATTGAGCGTTAAACGTGAGACGGTGGAGCCCTTGCGCGACGCGATGTTGCAGTGCAACTCGAGCTGGTCATTGGTCTCTCGGCAGCGACTGGCGGGGTTTGTAAATTTTGCACGGCCTTGTTTAAAGTTGCCACTCGAAGTTGTGTCGGCAGTGATGGACGGGGACTCTGGTGCGTGTAGTGCAGTCGCCCCGTTTATTCGGGAAGGTGTCGTGTGGTCATTTTCCGACATTTCCGAGTGGAATGATCTGCACAGACGTCACGTATTTGTCGATGCGACGCCGACTCAGATCGGCATTGTAGTGCCGGGCTGCGTGCCGGTGTCTGTGTCTCTGCCACGTGCGCTGCCTATTTATGTGGCAGAGTATCTGGCAGCTCTAACGGCGATTGTTAGTGTGGAGCGGGGGCTGTTCACGCTGTTTTGTGATAATGCCGGCGTTTATTATAATTTGCAAAAAGGCCGCTGTCCGCGCCCCTGGCTACCAGTCATGTGCCATGTTTTCAGTTCGCGCGCTTTTTCTGTTCGGTATATACCGTCATGTGAGAATCCCGCAGACGCTCCCTCGCGCTCCCCCGCTCTGTGATCAGGTGCGCACAGGAGCGGTTTTTTTCCTGTCTCTGGGCCAATCAGCGGCCCGGGACATCGGATGATCGGCGCAGGAATTTGTGTTGCGTGCCTTTGTCGGGTCACTGTTGTGGTCAGTGTGGCAGTCGCGCCTCTGTTCCTGCCGCGCTTTGTCGGGTCACTGTTGTGGTCAGTGTGGCAGTCGCGCCTCTGTTCCTGCCGCGAATACACGCTGTCGGCCGGCTCCACGGTCGACAACAAGAGATGATGACCCGAGGATTTCACACAAAGTGGGAAAGTGATGCCCGAACAGCTGTGCCAAACAGGGTTGTGCCCGATGACGTAATTTACTAAGTTGTCACCATTTTGTACTTTAACCCTCACGGTTCGGGCAGGGTGCCAGCAGTGTCGAGCGCTGCCGGTAGGAGGTGATAGATTTATGTAGAAGGAGCAATTTAAGTTAAACATGATCTGTTACTAATCTTGCACCTCTACTGATCCGATCCCGACCCCTGGCATTCCTTCCTTATCAGCTGTGAGAGGCTGCCCACAAGACGGGAGTAACTTGAGTCAATTGCGCAATCGGGCACAACCCTGGTACCAAAAAACGGTGGCGCTGCGCGCCGCCGTTTTTCCGATATCTTCCAAAAACCTTAGGGGCGGGCGTCTAAACGCCCCCCTGGCACGGTGCGGGTTAAACAGTTAACCCGCGCACTGCAGGGGCTTGTGCGCCGAACACGAACTGCAGGGGGGGGGGGGGTTGATTTCCGCCCCCTGAGATCTCGAAAACTACGATACGTAGCGAGAAGCGGAAAACGGCATTTGATAGCTTGATACATGCTCTATCGAAAGTATTTCAGTATTGTTTTAGGTCAGGTCAAAATTGAGGTCACCAAAGGTCATCAAAGGTAAAATTTTCCAGTTTTTTTCCTGTTTTAGGACATCGCTCCAGAAATTCCAATATATCTCAGAAACTATGCTAGTTAGACACAAACGGAAAAAAGCAAACGCCCAGCCAGTGAAATTTGCAATCGCTAAGGTGTCCTCAAATTTGATCTAAGGTCAACATATGAGGCTACAGAGGTCAAGAAATAAAAAAAATGAAGTTTTTTTGCTAAATCGTTTTTCCCTATTCACTTTTTATGTAATAAAGATAACGGAAAACTGTTTACCGTCATTGTGTTTATCTTGTCAAGGCGCTTTGAATGATATACATGGTGATCTTGTTAAGTTAACTTAAAAATTTTGACCTCTCAGGTCAAGGTCAAGTGGTGACCCAAGTAGGGCATGTTGCATATGGGAAGACGTGTCTTGACGAGACAAACACATTGATGTCCTGTTTTAACTTATCTATCTGCATTATGTCGTGAGTTATTGACAAAAAAGTGATGTTGACCTCACATGACCTTAAATGACCCAATAGGGGTCACTGAACAAAACTTACACTTGGATTATCAAGAATATCCTATAATAACATGATCCAGAAGTAATTGGACTAATATCATGCATATCCTTAGCATTTGTATATTTCCCCATTGACTTATTATGGGGAGGTTGCGAAATTGACCTGACCTTAGGTCACTGATATCAAAATTCCGAGATAAAACGAATTGTGAGTACGTATGCCCTCATGACATCCCTGTAAGTTTCAAACTGATCGGTGAAAAACTCTGGCTTTGGCACAACTGCAAACATGTTTGGAGGTCCTGGTCTTGACTAGTCTGGTGACCCACTGAGATGACCCCTAGGTTATTTTTTTCCTTCAAAGGTGTACGCAATTGATGTCCTGACAGGTGTGCGAAAACCCGGCGGCGCTGCGCGCCGCCGTTTTTTCGCTAATCTTTGCAAAACCTGAGGGGGGGAGGGGGGGGGGGGGGGGGGGAAATCAACCCCCCTGCAGTGCGCGGGTTAATTAATGTTGTCAGTATCTAACTACCAACTAAAATAGTTAAGGCAGGCGGTATAATTGTTATTTCAATTTATAGTTGTCTTTTGTTTACAGGCTTTTCCCTTCCTTCCTTTTCAAATCCCAATGAAACAGGGAACCCAAACACATAATTTACACATGCAAGTTATCCACCCACCTGAGCACATCTTTACCCGGAGGAGGTGAAGAAACGACTGCTTGTAGTCCTAAATGTTTCAGATATGTAACTACTGATTATCTCCAAAACCAAATTGTACCAAACCTAGCTATACCTAACCTGGTTTAACCAGACCTAAACCTAACATTACCTAGCATATTTTGGCATTATTTTACCGGGAGTCTACCTGCAAGTTCATGCATACATTTTGCACTCTCCTATGTGTTTTAGTGCGCTGATTCCAAATCTGATACTCATTTGTGGGGCAAATCTATCAAATCATCCTAACTGGACATAGATCTGCTGCTGCTCTTCATATGTTGGCACAATGGTTAGGTTAGGTTAGGTTAGGTTAGGTTATGGCTCATTTGCCCCACAAATGGGTATCATGTTTGGAATCAGCACATACAAAAACATAGCAAATGCAAAATGTATGCATGAACAGGTGTTGGAGACGAGTAAACTTTTACCCATATTTGTTTATTTATACTTGAAGTCCGCCCGTGTAGCTCAGTCCAGAGAGCGTTGGGGGGCGGGGGGGGGGGGGGGGGGGGCTTAGGATATAACTCGTCCTGGCAAGGTGGGTTTCGAGCCGCTTCAGCGCTCGCTATTTGATCCTGGCGGGGATAACCTGCGGCCTGTGGCAGCGGCCGCGTTCAAGGTCAGATGAAGCCGGTGAGCCGGGCGGACCGTCCTCAGTCGTTAGGGGGGCGTTAGGGGACGTTTAAACTTTCGCCTCTAAATGCTGCCAGTGACTGGAATTGCGCGATCAGATGGTGGGCCAGGGCCTGCGCAACAAGCTTAGCTTAGCGTGGGTCCTGATCTCGGAAATCCATCCCATCAAAAACATTCGGACTATTTTTGTTTACTTCCTTCATGCCTCAAATATATGGCTGCTATCAATTATCATGTTCTTCACATTCAGTTGAAACGACTGTGGCCGTGGTGCTGAAATTGAGAAGCATGTTATGCAAAAACAAAGATTAAGGTTTGCTATTTTTCTGAGGTGTTATGTCTGGGATGTTCTAGGAAGAATGTTATACAAATACAAACATAAAGATTTGCTATTTGTATGAGATATATGCACTATGCAGTAAATTTCCACAGTTTTGAGACCAGTCATGTTTAGAGATGTATAAAAGT
>JAXIVJ010009067.1:0-12500 GCA_036785665.1 Chirona hameri
TGGTGGTGGATGGTGGTTGTGGATGGTGGTGGGGTTGGGTGGTGGATGGTGGTGTGGTGGTGGATGGTGGTGGGGTGGGATGGTGGATGGTGGTGGTGGATGGTGGTGGTGGATGGTGGTGGTGGATGGTGGTGGTGGATGGTGGTGGTGGATAGTGGTGGTGGATGGTGGTGGGGTGGGATGGTTGATGGTGGTGGTGGATGGTGGTGGTGGATGGTGGTGGTGGATGGTGGTGGTGGATGGTGGTGGTGGATGGTGGTGGTGGATGGTGGATGGTGGATGGTGGATGGTGGATGGTGGTGGTGGATGGTGGTGGTGGATGGTGGTGGTGGATGTTGGTGGTGGATGGTGGTGGTGGATGGTGGTGGTGGATGGTGGTGGTGGATGGTGGTGGTGGATGGTGGTGGTGGATGGTGGTGGTGGATGGTGGTGGTGGATGGTGGTGGTGGATGGTGGTGGTGGATGGTGGTGGTGGATGGTGGTGGTGGATGGTGGTGGTGGATGGTGGTGGTGGATGGTGGTGGTGGATGGTGGTGGTGGATGGTGGTGGTGGATGGTGGTGGTTGTGGTGGTGGTGGATGGTGGTGGTGGATGGTGGTGGTGGATGGTGGTGGGGTGGGATGGTGGATGGTGGTGGTGGATGGTGGTGGTGGATGGTGGTGGTGGATGGTGGTGGTGGATGGTGGTGGTGGATGGTGGTGGTGGATGGTGGTGGTGGATGGTGGTGGTGGATGGTGGTGGACGGTGGTGGTGGATGGTGGTGGTGGATGGTGGTGGTGGATGGTGGTGGTGGATGGTGGTGGTGGATGGTGGTGGTGGATGGTGGTGGTGGATGGTGGTGGTGGATGGTGGTGGTGGATGGTTCAGTTCAGTTCAGTTCGTTTATTTTGCTAACAAAAAGACATCAAATCAAACAGAACCATAAGGAATTGGATGGTGGTGGGGTGTGTGGTGGTGGATGGTGGTGGGGTGGGGTGGTGGTGGATGGTGGGGGTGTGGTGGTGGATGGTGGTGGGGTGGGGTGGTGGATGGTGGTGGGGTGGGGTGGTGGATGGTGGTGGAGTGTGGTGGTGGATGGTGGTGGGGTGTGGTGGTGGTGGATGGTGGTGGGGTGTGGTGGTGGATGATGGTGGGGTTTGGTGGGGTTTGGTGGATGGTGGTGGGGTGTGGTGGTGGATGGTGGTGGGGTGGGGTGGTGGATGGTGGTGGGGTGGGGTGGTGGATTGTGGTGGGGTGGGGTGGTGGATGGTGGTGTGGTGGTGGATGTAAATGGTGGTGGGGTGTGGTGGTGGATGGTGGTGGGGTGGTGGATGCGGATGGTGGTGGAGTGTGGTGGTGGATGGTGGTGGGGTGTGGTGGTGGATGGTGGTGGTGGATGGTGGTGGTGGATGGTGGTGAATGGTGGTGGGGTATGGTGGTGGATGGTGGTGGGGTGGGATGGTGGATGGTGGTGGTGGATGGTGGTGGTTGATGGTGGTGGTGGATGGTGGTGGTGGATGGTGGTGGTGGATGGTGGTGGATGGTGGTGGTGGTGGATGGTGGTGGTGGATGGTGGCGGTGGATGGTGGTGGTGGATGGTGGTGGTGGATGGTGGTGGTGGATGGTGGTGGGGTGTGGTGGTGGATGGTGGTGGGGTGGGTGGTGGATGGTGGTGGTGGTGGTGGTGGTGGGTGGTGGTGGATGGTGGTGGTGGATAGTGGTGGTGGATGGTGGTGGATGGTGGTGGTGGATGGTGGTGGGGTGTGGTGGTGGATGGTGGTGGGGTGTGGTGGGGTGTGGTGGTGGATGGTGGTGGTGGATGGTGGTGGTGGATGGTGGCGGTGGATGGTGGTGGATGGTGGATGGTGGGGGATGGTGGTGGTGGATGGTGGTGGTGGATGGTGGTGGTGGATGGTGGTGGTGGATGGTGGTGGTGGATGGTGGTGGGGTGTGGTGGTGGATGGTGGTGGGGTGGGGTGGTGGATGGTGGTGGTGGATGGTGGTGGGGTGTGGTGGTGGATGGTGGTGGGTGGGGTGGTGGATGGTGGTGGTGGATGGTGGTGGTGGATGGTGGTGGGGTGGGGTGGTGGATGGTGGTGGGGTGTGGTGGTGGATGGTGGTGGGGTGTGGTGGTGGATGGTGGTGGTGGATGGTGGTGGTTGATGGTGGTGGTGGATAGTGGTGGTGGATGGTGGTGGTGGATGGTGGTGGTGGATGGTGGTGGTGGATGGTGGTGGTGGATGGTGGTGGTGGATGGTGGTGGGGTGTGGTGGTGGATGGTGGTGGGGTGTGGTGGTGGATGGTGGTGGGGTGTGGTGGTGGATGGTGGTGGTGGATTGTGGTGGTGGATGGTGGTGGTGGATGGTGGTGGTGGATGGTGGTGGTGGATGGTGGTGGTGGATGGTGGTGGTGGATGGTGGTGGTGGATGGTGGTGGTGGATGGTGGTGGTGGATGGTGGTGGTGGATGGTGGTGGTGGATGGTGGTGGTGGATGGTGGTGGTGGATGGTGGTGGTGGATAGTGGTGGTGGATGGTGGTGGTGGATGGTGGTGGTGGATGGTGGTGGTGGATGGTGGTGGGGTGTGGTGGTGGATGGAGGTGGGGTGTGGTGGTGGATGGTGGTGGTGGATGGTGGTGGTGGATGGTGGTGGTTGATGGTGGTGGTGGATGGTGTTGGTGGATGGTGGTGGTGGATAGTGGTGGTGGATGGTGGTGGTGGATGGTGGTGGTGGATGGTGGTGGTGGATGGTGGTGGGGTGTGGTGGTGGATGGTGGTGGGGTGTGGTGGTGGATGGTGGTGGTGGATGGTGGTGGTGGATGGTGGTGGTGGATGGTGGTGGGGTGGGGTGGTGGATGGTGGTAGGGTGTGGTGGTGGATGGTGGTGGGGTGTGGTGGTGGATGGTGGTGGGGTGTGGTGGTGGATGGTGGTGGGGTGTGGCGGTGGATGGTGGTGGGGTGGGGTGGTGGATGGTGGTGGTGGATGGTTCAGTTCAGTTCAGTTCGTTTATTTTGCTAACAAAAAGACATCAAATCAAACAGAACAATAAGGGATTGGATGGTGGTGGATGGTGGTGGGGTGTGGTGGTGAATGGTGGTGTGGTGTGGTGGTGGTGGATAGTGGCGGGGTGTGGTGGTGGATGGTGGTGGGGTGTGGGAGTGGATGATGGTGGGTAGTGGTGGTGGTGGGTGGTGGTGGGGTGTGATGGTGGATAGTGGTGGGTTGTGGTGGTGGATGGTGGTGGGTTGTGGTGGTGGAAGGTTCAGGGGTGTGGTGGTGGATGGTGGTGGGGTGTGGTGGTGGATGGTGGTTGGGTGTGGTGGTGGATGGTGGTGGGTTGTGGCGGTGGATGGTGGTGGGGTTTGGTGGATGGTGGTGGGGTGTGGTGATGGATGGTGGTGGGGTGTGGATGGTGGATGGTGGTGGGTTGTGGTGGTGAACGGTTCTGGGGTGTGGTGGTGGTGGATGGTGGTGGGTTGTGGTGGTGGTGGACGGTTCTGGGGTGTGGTGGTGGATGGTGGTGGTTAGTGGTTGTGGTGGATGGTGGTGGGGTGTGGTGGTGGATGGTGGTGGGGTGGGGTGGTGGATGGTGGTGGGGTGTGGGGGTGGATGGTGGTGGGTAGTGGTGGTGGTGGATGGTGGTGGGGTGGGGTGGTGGA
The DNA here is from genome assembly GCA_036785665.1 of Chirona hameri. Classification (NCBI taxonomy): domain Eukaryota; kingdom Metazoa; phylum Arthropoda; class Thecostraca; order Balanomorpha; family Balanidae; genus Chirona; species Chirona hameri. The sequence continues at coordinate 3,638 of JAXIVJ010009067.1, forward strand.
TGGTGGTGGGGTGTGGTGGTGGATGGTGGTGGGGTGGGGTGGTGGGTGGTGGTGGGGTGGGGTGGTGGATGGTGGTGGGGTGTGGTGGTGGATGGTGGTGGGTTGTGGTGGTGGTGGATGGTGGTGGGGTGTGGTGGTGGATGGTGGTGGGGTGTGGTGGTGGATGGTGGTGGGGTTTGGTGGTGGATGGTGGTGGGGTGTGGTGGTGGATGGTGGTGGGGTGTGGTGGTGGATGGTGGTGGGGTGGGGTGGTGGGTGGTGGTGGGGTGGGGTGGTGGATGGTGGTGGGGTGTGGTGGTGGATGGTGGTGGGTTGTGGTGGTGGTGGATGGTGGTGGGGTGTGGTGGTGGATGGTGGTGGGGTTTGGTGGTGGATGGTGGTGGGGTGTGGTGGTGGATGGTCGTGGATGGTGGTGGATGGTGGTGGGGTGTGGTGGACGCCAATACTGAACACTGATTAGAACATCGTGCAGGTAAATAGAAGACGACCATTCTGGTTGAGGAGTGATGTGTCCTCAAATTGTGGAGTGACGTGTCCTCAAATGTTTGACGGTGGCGCAGTTCGTGGTTTGAGGACTGTGGTGATTATAGACACAAAGTATGTATACATAAATTCCTTCAGTTGCTCGGTGCAGCTATCGGGAGACATTGTGTTGGTGCATTTTTTTTGTGGGTGCAATTTATCGTGAGGTGCATGGACGCCCGAGTGCTTCCAAGGCAGACGAACGCATGTCTTTGGTAAGCAGTTTGGTGTTTCGAGAAACTTTAAGTTTGGTGTCAGCAATAACTGTGTCTGCTTGCGTCCCTCGACGAGTGACATGGAAAATTCGGCACCTCTCAAACGTTCCAAGAAGCCTGCGCATTGCCAGCATTCCTCTCAAGGTCAGTACGTCTCGGCATTTCCCGCCCTCGCTGATAGCCATCGCCCGCATCGAACATCGATCATCGATCATCGATCAATTGACAGCAGTTTCTGGCGCGGTGATGAGGGCACACTTTAGTCCGCATCAAACCAATCAATTGACAGTTTCTGGCGCGGTGATGAGGGCACACTTCAGTCCGCATCAAACCAATCAATTGACAGTTTCTGGCGCGGTGATGAGGGCACACTTCAGTCCGCATCGAACCAATCAATTGACAGTTTCTGGCGCGGTGATGAGGGCACACTTTAGTCCGCATCGAACCAATCAATTGACAGTTTCTGGCGCGGTGATGAGGGCACACTTTAGTCCGCATCGAACCAATCAATTGACAGTTTCTGGCGCGGTGATGAGGGCACACTTCAGTCCGCATCGAACCAATCAATTGACAGTTTCTGGCGCGGTGATGAGGTCACACTTCAGTCCGCATCGAACCAATCAATTGACAGTTTCTGGCGCGGTGATGAGGGCACACTTTAGTCCGCATCGAACCAATCAATTGACAGTTCCTGGCGCGGTGATGAGGGCACACTTTAGTGCGCATCGAACCAATCAATTGACAGTTTCTGGCGCGGTGATGAGGGCACACTTTAGTCCGCATCAAACCAATCAATTGACAGTTTCTGGCGCGGTGATGAGGGCACACTTTAGTCCGCATCGAACCAATCAATTGACAGTTTCTGGCGCGGTGATGAGGGCACACTTTAGTCCGCATCGAACCAATCAATTGACAGTTTCTGGCGCGGTGATGAGGTCACACTTTAGTCCGCATCGAACCAATCAATTGACAGTTTCTGGCGCGGTGATGAGGGCACACTTTAGTCCGCATCGAACCAATCAATTGACAGTTTCTGGCGCGGTGATGAGGGCACACTTTAGTCCGCATCGAACCAATCAATTGACAGTTTCTGGCGCGGTGATGAGGGCACACTTCAGTCCGCATCAAACCAATCAATTGACAGTTTCTGGCGCGGTGATGAGGGCACACTTTAGTCCGCATCGAACCAATCAATTGACAGTTTCTGGCGCGGTGATGAGGGCACACTTTAGTCCGCATCGAACCAATCAATTGACAGTTTCTGGCGCGGTGATGAGGGCACACTTCAGTCCGCATCAAACCAATCAATTGACAGTTTCTGGCGCGGTGATGAGGTCACACTTTAGTCCGCATCGAACCAATCAATTGACAGTTTCTGGCGCGGTGATGAGGGCACACTTTAGTCCGCATCAAACCAATCAATTGACAGTTTCTGGCGCGGTGATGAGGGCACACTTTAGTCCGCATCGAACCAATCAATTGACAGTTTCTGGCGCGGTGATGAGGTCACACTTTAGTCCGCATCGAACCAATCAATTGACAGTTTCTGGCGCGGTGATGAGGGCACACTTCAGTCCGCATCGAACCAATCAATTGACAGTTTCTGGCGCGGTGATGAGGGCACACTTTAGTCCGCATCGAACCAATCAATTGACAGTTTCTGGCGCGGTGATGAGGGCACACTTCAGTCCGCATCGAACCAATCAATTGACAGTTTCTGGCGCGGTGATGAGGGCACACTTCAGTCCGCATCGAACCAATCAATTGACAGTTTCTGGCGCGGTGATGAGGGCACACTTTAGTCCGCATCGAACCAATCAATTGACAGTTTCTGGCGCGGTGATGAGGGCACACTTTAGTCCGCATCGAACCAATCAATTGACAGTTTCTGGCGCGGTGATGAGGTCACACTTCAGTCCGCATCGAACCAATCAATTGACAGTTTCTGGCGCGGTGATGAGGGCACACTTTAGTCCGCATCGAACCAATCAATTGACAGTTTCTGGCGCGGTGATGAGGGCACACTTTAGTCCGCATCGAACCAATCAATTGACAGTTTCTGGCGCGGTGATGAGGGCACACTTTAGTCCGCATCGAACCAATCAATTGACAGTTTCTGGCGCGGTGATGAGGGCACACTTTAGTCCGCATCGAACCAATCAATTGACAGTTTCTGCCGCGGTGATGAGGTCACACTTTAGTCCGCATCGAACCAATCAATTGACAGTTTCTGCCGCGGTGATGAGGTCACACTTCAGTCCGCATCGAACCAATCAATTGACAGTTTCTGGCGCGGTGATGAGGGCACACTTTAGCCCTGTGTTCCTGAGAGGACAACACAAATACATCGACGTTATTATAAATAATAATTCGGATTCATGATCAGACAGTACTGAGTAACCGCTTGCTTTTCCGCTGTATTCCAAAGTACTTGTAATGTGATTGGAAGATTATGCGGCTAGCATTGCAGGGCAGGCGGCATAAGTTTTGTAACATTAATCCACTGAAAACAGACTGTTACAGATGGCAGCACGTGTAAGTACAACTTTCGAAGTACCTAGGGATGACGGAACGTCACGAAAAGTGTGTGTGTGTGTAGGGGTGAGGGGGCAATGAAACTTTGAACCCGTTTTGAGAGAAACGCGGAACCCCCTATTTAAGATTTCTTTGGATATTTGTTTCTTCTCGTCTTGGCAAACCTTTTGCCATATAACAATTACCATCAAGTAAAACAGAATATTTTAGCAAAAAATTGGCCGAAAAGTGAGGGGCCATCTCCCCCCCCCTCCCCTCACTTCCTGGCCCTCCCCTGTTCCTACGCCTATGGCAATACCGGTGTAGTGGCTCATGGCGGCCCTTCTAACATTCATACACTGAAAACAGACGGGCCGCATAGATCATAGATGGCAGCACGAGTAAGTACAAGTTTCAAAGTACTGGTGAAAGGACTGCCACCTATCGGTAATATGCTCAAGCACAGCCAGACAGTAGAACGCCAGTCTGCTTCACTTACAGGCCATCCAATGCGTCTTTATAGCTAGCAAGACATTGTACAACATCGTGTTAGATGAGCAGTCCATCTGCATGAGTTTTTAGTTTTAATTACCTGAAATGACAATACGTTACGTACCAAAAAAGGGGAGTTGAAAATCAGTACGGATTTATGTGTACAGTAACGACTAAGAAATGGAATACAAAAATATGGTAAAAGGAAATCGTTGTTAGAAAGAATGAATAAAGCCGGTATAGAAATGAAGACCACATTCAAGTACTCAAAACGTAATTATTCTACTTCTCTCGACTATTTATAGTATTCTGGGGGTTAATGAGCTAATACAATTTAGAGCAGCAGAACAGAATGTCGGTAGAAACTAGGTAGAAAGAACATACCTATCAAAATAGTTCTTGGCGTACCGTTTTGTCTTCATTAACCCCCGCCCCGCTTGGGTATTCAGACGAACTTTCAAAATAAATAACTCTGCGTGGCGGGGGGAAAATTCTGCCCCCTCGTTATCTTCCGAACCAATAATCGCAGCGAGACGCACAAGACGGCCATATAAAGCTATCAATGAGACACATCTAAAGCATGATCGAAATTGTCAAAGTAAGGTCACATCTCAGGTCACGGTCAGGTAAAAGGTGTAAATCGAGATGTTTAAGTTTAGGTGCCATACTATCCATTCAAAGCCTTAGATTGCGACTGTAATCGTACACATTGCTTTCAAGTGTATAATGCATCTCCCGCATAAGCAAAATCGAGATTGTAAGCAATGTTCAAGGTCAAGGTCAGGTCACAAAAGGTCACTATTGGCAAGAGGTCTACGAAAGTCATTCGGCATATGTTTCATGGGTTATTTTACACGTATAATTCGACAATAGTAGCCGTTTGTACAACCTGACCCCATATAATGGCCCTTAGGTAAAGTGCAGGTCAGTGTCAGGATACATAAGGTCAAAATTTAAAATTGATTAACCCTCGCCCTATGGGAGTATTTTTCACCTTCGCCTTACGGGGGTCCTAAAACGACCCCTGTTAACTTCCAAACCAAGCTACATAGAGCAACACGGTAAGAACCAACGTATTGCCTGTCATGTTTGAAATCTAACGGTATGCAATGTTTAGGTTTCAGGTCAACGAGTAACCTTCTAGGTCAAGTAAATGACCTCGATCGACCACGTCCAGAACAGCGATTTTGCTCTGTCAGAGAACCTAAAAATGAGTAATTGATAAATGTAAATAAAAAGGCATGTTCCTAGACCAGTTGTGTCTCAGGAATACAGAAAATGTAATTATTTATTCGTATCTGGTCAAAAAAAGTTAAAAAAGTGATTAAAAAAATGACCCCATGAATTGCTCACACTTAGGGAGCCATCACTCAGTCGAAAATATAGATATTTCTTTGAAATTTGGTTTAAGTATTGTCCATACTCAGTTCTCTCACATACCTATATTCCGTTTGTTTTTAACATCTTTAAAATTTTGATTTTGTGATGATTTTTCCAATAAAAATAAGTTTTTGTTCATTTTGGGGTCAAAAACCCCAAATTTCGAAAACCCAAGATTTACATTTTAAAGAACATGACACTTTATATCTTTGCTTAATTGCAATTGCAATTGGCTTCAAAACTCTGTTTTCTACGATTTTTCAAACATTTATCGTTTTTCCACCAACATGACTTCATCAAAACATTTGTATTTTTTATTTTAGTTTTCAAGTTACTGAGAAAATAAGGGAGGGGCAGGTTCTGCCCCCCCCGTCGGAGCGCGGGTTAGCCCTATTAGTGGCAGGTGCCTGGCTACCCCTATTAGTGGCAGGGGCAGATTCCGCCCCCGGAGATCTCGAGATATACCCGTCCGATTTTCACAAATCAAACGGCGTCTGATTCTCCCCAACACGATCTACATTTCCAAAAAAACGGAAATTTTTGATAGGGGGCAACAGGGGGGAAAAACGACATATATTAGAGGTATTTGTGATCCAACACAGCTGTCATGTTTATCAACCGATTTCAACGCAACCAATGGGGATCGATAGCAATTGAATTGGGGATTAATATATGATGGTAACTTTTGAAAATTCAAAAAGTCATAGGCGTTTTCAGGTCACTAAATTTGGGGGTAAAATAAATGCCTTATAAAACCGTCTTTCTTCTACTTCTTTTTCGATAAATGAAATGGTGCGCTATTGTGATATTGGACGCAGTTATAAGTTAGAAAGCATATTTTCATCCATAGGCGGTGCCAGATTAGCGAAAAAGGGAGGCAAAATATTTGAAAATTACTTCCTGTAAACCTCCCCTTTTCAAGTTCCTGAAACCGCCTCTGCCGTGCAATATGTATTATAGTTCACTAAAATCAAACAATTTGCACTTGCTTCAATCACCGTAAACCTATGTGACTCTTTTATACTACAGGCAGTTAGGAAGAAGCCGTGAAGATCGCATCTCCGTATTATCGCTAAATGTCACAGAAAAATCGTCCCAAAACTGGGCCCTGGAACCGCTTTCGTTCAGGTTAGGAACACAAAACTTTGACTCCATATGCGGAATTAAATTCTAGGAAAAGTCCCCAAATGTCATGGGTCTGCTTTTAGCCGTTCGGGAGATAACTGCGACAAACCTGAGGGGTGGGCAGAATCTCCCCCCTGCGGCTAATAGGGTTATGGGCGTTGAGAGGAAAATGTTTTAATGATTCCCACATAAACATGGTGAAGGAGCAGTTTTGTTCCAGAACAAGTTAGGCATTAGCCATTGAATGTTACACGACATATGTATATGGGTTTTATTCCTTTAATCTCTTGAGCTGGTCTGGTCCACCGAGTGCTCTTAACTACAATATAGGCATCTGTGAAGGTCAATGGACCATGCCCAAAACACGGCGGAAGAGTAGAAACAGCTACTATCTTGAATCGTCGCGATCGTTTTGAAACGAGCGTCAATCCTCAATTTCCTTGAGATACTCGAACTTAGATGCCGGACTGAACTTAGAACAGGCACACATGCCTATCTCCGAGCGCTTCGGCTTCGACTAACCTCAGATACCAAACATCAGATACGTAACAGAATCAGCCACAGTCCTCATCATATGCCATAGATACATCAGATACGTAACATCTGACACGTAACAGCATCAGCCACAGTCCACATCATATGCATAGATACATCAGATACGTAACATCTGACACGTAACAGCATCAGCCACAGTCCACATCATATGCCATAGATACATCAGATACGTAACATCTGACACGCAACAGCATCAGCCACAGTCCACATCATATGCCATAGATACATCAGATACGTAACATCTGACACGCAACAGCATCAGCCACAGTCCATATCATATGCCATAGATACATCAGATACGTAACATCTGACACGCAACAGCATCAGCCACAGTCCACATCATATGCCATAGATACATCAGATACGTAACATCTGACACGCAACAGCATCAGCCACAGTCCACATCATATGCCATAGATACATCAGATACGTAACATCTGACACGCAACAGCATCAGCCACAGTCCACATCATATGCCATAGATACATCAGATACGTAACATCTGACACGTAACAGCATCAGCCACAGTCCTCATCATATGCCATAGATACATCAGATACGTAACATCTGACACGTAACAGCATCAGCCACAGTCCACATCATATGCCATAGATACATCAGATACGTAACATCTGACACGTAACAGCATCAGCCACAGTCCACATCATATGCCATAGATACATCAGATACGTAACATCTGACACGCAACAGCATCAGCCACAGTCCACATCATATGCCATAGATACATCAGATACGTAACATCTGACACGCAACAGCATCAGCCACAGTCCATATCATATGCCATAGATACATCAGATACGTAACATCTGACACGCAACAGCATCAGCCACAGTCCACATCATATGCCATAGATACATCAGATACGTAACATCTGACACGCAACAGCATCAGCCACAGTCCACATCATATGCCATAGATACATCAGATACGTAACATCTGACACGCAACAGCATCAGCCACAGTCCACATCATATGCCATAGATACATCAGATACGTAACATCTGACACGCAACAGCATCAGCCACAGTCCACATCATATGCCATAGATACATCAGATACGTAACATCTGACACGCAACAGCATCAGCCACAGTCCACATCATATGCCATAGATACATCAGATACGTAACATCTGACACGCAACAGCATCAGCCACAGTCCATATCATATGCCATAGATACATCAGATACGTAACATCTGACACGTAACAGCATCAGCCACAGTCCACATCATATGCCATAGATACATCAGATACGTAACATCTGACACGTAACAGCATCAGCCACAGTCCACATCATATGCCATAGATACATCAGATACGTAACATCCGACACGTAACAGCATCAACCACAGTCCTCATGATATGCCATAGATACATCATATGCGTAACAGCATCAGCCACAGTCCTAATCATATGCCATAGATACATCAGATACGTAACATCTGACACGTAAAAGCATCAGCCACAGTCCTCATGATATGCCATAGATACATCAGATGCGTAACAGCATCAGCCACAGTCCTAATCATATGCCATAGATACATCAGATACGTAACGTGCCGCTACCCAAAACAATCGACCACCCGCACTCCCGTGATATCGCCCGTGATATCGCCCGTGATATCGCCTGTGATATCGCCCGTCATATCGCCCGTCATATCGTCTGTGATATCGCCCGTCATATCGCCCGTCATATCGTCTGTGATATCGCCCGTCAGATACCGACCCCCTGTGGCGGAGCGGTGCCATGACAGTAGCGGCCCGGAAAACCGATAACCGATAACGGTAACAAGGCGGGAACAGCCCGATAACGCACGGTAACAAGGCGGGGAACAGCCCGATAACGCATGGTAACAAGGCGGGGAACAGCCCGATAACGGTGACAAGGCGGGAACAGCCCGATAACGCACGGTAACAAGGCTGGGATCAGCCCAATAACGCACGGTAATAAGGCGAGGAACAGCTCGATAACGCACGGTAACAAGGCTGGGAACAGCCCAATAACGCACGGTAACAAGGCTGGGAACAGCCCAATAACG